>CANXYI011923220.1:0-11167 GCA_948208565.1 Hura crepitans | reverse complement strand
AGTAAATGGATAAGGTAGAAAGAAAAAAAATAAAAATAATAGAAAAAAGGGTTGATTGACAAACTGTGTATATCTGCTTTTAGAAAAGATCTCGACCGGACCAAAAAATTATGACCAAATCTTCAAAAATTTTGTTTTAAGAGTGTATTTTTGCTTTTTAGTGTCTTTTTTCTTAAAAAAAAACAACCTTTTTTTGAAAAAATCATTTGAATTTTTATGCACGCTTTTTGAGGTTAAAAAACAACTATTTTGGGCACAAAAATAGTCTTTTTCAGCTTAAAATAGTCATTTTGGCTCAAAAATAGCTATTTCCTCCGCAGAAACGGCTCTTCCTCGCAAAATAGCTGTTTTCCTTAAGAAAACGATCGTTTTGATGATTTTTTTCAATGTTGGGTATTGGGCAAGGACTTAAAAGAAAATTTTTTTAAAGAAAACTTTAAGATCTTCAAAACTGGACATTAAAACCCTATTTATTAGGATTTTTGTCCTTTTCATCATCATTAGGCAAATCAAACATAAGAGCCCTAGAGACCTAGTGTCTACAATCTTCTAATGATATCTCATATCATTAGAACATTTAATCTCATTAATCTTCCTCAAACTCCTTTTATATTTGTAACCCTATAGGCTTCTAGAATAGCTTGGCAATATATAGTGAAATAGAGTCCTAATCTAATTTAGACTCTATAGATTCAATCTAATTGAACCAATATCAATTTACCAATTAATATATCACTTATGTACAAGTCAAGATAGGGATATAGCCATGCATCATAACAACCCAAGTGCTAGAAAGTTAAGTGGTTTGACTTAACCCTTCATAAATATTTATAGTGCAATGGACTCCTTTCACCATCTTTTACCTCATCCAATTTTGAATGTGGACTTGTGTCAACTCATAGCTTAACGAAATATGTCTAATTAAGCCCTAGTCATATTAGTTTGATAATTTCACCTTTATTCCCAAAATGCCCTTTGTGAATCCCATTCACAAATGGCACTTTGATTTGGCTAGAGATTTCTAAATATACTCATTAGAACTATGAGATAAGCTATGCACTATAATCTAGGGTGGTAGACCCTTTTTGGCCCTATCTTCAAATATGTAATGGCATACCCAAGCACTATGAACACTTCTCATTCGAAATAAAAGCTTTAGAATCAAAGTATGTCACTCCATATTTAAGACAATTAGTGATCTCAAGTCTAAAGATACTTGCACCACTGATATGATAACATAGTTTACTGACATAGATTAAGTATCCATGTGAAAATCTCATGGTGGGTCTCAAATGTACTCCCTTCCCAATTGAGCATCCACATGTTAACTCTTAGTATCTCTATGCTTATAGCTTGTGAGAACTACTGCTTAATCTAATAAAAAAGTATAACATATACTAATCTATATGTATTTACAATCTCCCATCTTGTTAATACTATGATCAAGGATATTTAGGTATATCACATTTGAATGCAATAAGAATCTCACATAAAAAACACTTCATGATTTCCTTTGCGTTGTGATTTTATACCAGGGACTTTACAACATGGTCTAAGACATTATAAACAATTATAGGTAATTTATATAAAGTACCATGATATAAACAGAAATGCTTTATTGTATAAATTCACAAGGTTTAAATACATAAATGTAACCTTATAACATGAGCTATAGGACATACTTCTAATAATCTCCCATATGCACTAGAGCCAATCTCCCATGTAGTTAATGCCCATTGTATTTACATGTTGATTAAACTTCTCTTGTGATAGTGCCTTTATGAGAGGATCAGTTGTGTTTTGATCTATAAAGACCCTTTCAATTTTCAAATCCTATCTATTGATAATACCTTTGATCAGATGATAGTATCGAAGAGCACATTTGGATTATTAATGAGATTATGGTTCACAAGCCTATGCAATAGCCCTAATGTTATCACAATATAGAGGTATCAAATCAATAATGCTTAGAACCACTCTAAGTTCTATAATGAACTTCTTAATCCAAAAAGATTCTTTAGTTATATTAAAAGTTACTATATGTTTAGCTTTAGTAGCAGAATCTATAGTCATATCCTATTTAGAACACTTCTAAACAACTTCTCTTTCACACATAACGTATATATATCCAGATTGAGATTTACAATTATCCTTATCATATTAGAAGCTGGCATTAGTATACCTACTAACCTGTAGATCTCTTTCTCTATAAACTAACAATAGATCCTTAGTCCTTCTCAAGTACTTAAGGATATTCTTGATAGCCACCTAATGTTCCTCTTTATAATTGGATTGGAATCTACTTGTGACACTTAATGCAAACGATATATTAGGTGTAACAACCCGAAAATCTTGACTCTCGTGAATAGTACATTTTAGGGTGAATAGTACTTCCTAAAACCCGAGTAGCACTAAGTATACCAAAAGGAAGTATTGATTATGAGAGAATGTTGGACAAAGTTTGAAGGCAATTTGAAGTCATTTGGATGGTTAAAAATGCTAAACAAGATTTTATGGTAGTTATTATGAGCAGTGCCGCAAGCAAAGTTGAATCATAAAATAATTCAAAAGTTGCTTAAAATAATCTAGAAATTTTAGAACCTGATAGTCAAATATTCCGAATAGTCCATTGGCTTTGGAATCAAAATTTTTAGATATTGAGAAGTATTTTTACCAAGTTTTTTGCTAAGAATACATATTAATTTTTTCAATTTTCTTTGTCTTTCGAGCTTGATCCTTTAGGGGTCTACAGAATTCATATTTACCTTATTTTGGAAACCTATTTTGAGGAATTTTGATTCTTCTAGAGGGAATAAATAAATTATGAAAATAAAATAAAATAATTTTTTAAAAAAACTATAAATACCCTAAAATGCATTTCCTTCCACCCATTCCTATTTCTCTCCATTTCCCTTCTTTTTTCTCCTTAAAAGCCCACACCTTCTCCCCCTTCCCCTCTCTTTCTTCTTTTTTTTCTTCATTTCCTTCCACACCCACTCCAAAAAATATGTCTTGATAGTTAGGATGTTATGAGAAGAGCCCGAAGACACCAAGAATGCCTCATTTGTTGAAGAATCTTAAGAGGAATCGGGATTTCTTTCACGAAGTGAATAGTAACTATCTTGCGATTGGGTAATTTTCTTTCGATTCTAATATTTTTCCTTAGTCTCTAAGGTGCCTAGGAAGCCATTTATAAGGTCATTTTAATTTTTGGTTAATTATTTGATTTTATACGAATTTTTTAAAAATGAACCTGTTTTAATTCATAGGTGAGAATTTGAAACAGACTTCTCGAGGTAAAGAGAAGGCTGAGCAGAGCTTTGAGGGTACCTGATGACACATTTTGGTATGTATAATCACTTTAAAATGAATGAAAATACATGGAAATTCATTACGTGTATTTATGGAATTTATAGCATATTAGTGCATTAATGGCAATTAGAAGTTTAATGCATGAGATAATTCAATATTGATAAATGGTAATGTTGAATGATATAAGTGTGTATTATGAATGATAAGTGTAGGACACAAAAGGGCCGAATGCCTCATTTAGGCTAGGTACATAATTTATGTGCTATTATTGCCGAAAATGAATGTATAATTAAGGTATGGGGAAAAATGGTGTAAATGCCATTGTGTATGCTTACATGTGATGAAATGAATGTGTGTGTGCTTATAGTAATGGTCAAATGCCTTTAATGTGAAAATGACATGATTTAGATGCATTTGTGGCATAAAGAGGTTGTACAGTAATGTATGGAGAAAAATGGTATAAATGTGATTGTGAGTGGTTTAACATGTTTAAACATATAAGTGTGGGTATATGGAAGTGGCCGAGTACCACCTTGACTTGCTTGTGGATTTTTGCCATGTAAATAGCCATTATGTGCAATCAAACCGATAAGTGTTAAAATTATGTGTAAAATGGCATGTTAATGCAAGATGTGGCTTTTTATGCAAATGCTTGATGCATTATACATTATAAGGCATGAATGCATGCAATTGATGAGAAAGAATTGTGCTTGGAATGAAAAATGTCTATATGTGTGTTATTGCGGTCATATAAGGCCTAGTAGTACTTTAAATGGCAAATTGATGAACTAATGAGAACTCATATGCATAGGTGTGTATTATGACATTAAAATGTGTTAATAAAGCTTATTTAAGTGATTTGCACATAAATTAAAGGCCTTATACTTGTGTGGGCTAAATGATGCATAAGTTTTAGGCCTTGCTAATGTGGAAAAATGGCTAATGAGATGAAATTATGTGACAATATAGTATAAAAGGTGTAAAATGTATAAATGGCTAAAATGACATAATGTGATGAATTTAATGATACCTATATAGTTAGACGACCTAGTTTGGATAAGTTGACTAGTCAACTAGGACTTTTAGCAGCTACTAGCTTATTTTTTGGTATGAGACCTACAGGTCAATGTTCTACATGTCGACGAGCATGAGTGCCCACAGGACTATATTTTTACGTGACTTTAGATACGAGTGCCTATGGGCCTACGTCTACGCATCTATAGATGTGAGTGGTTATGGGCCTATGTCTATACATCTATGAATACGAGTGCCTTCGAGCCTAAGTTATTCGTTATCCAGTCTTGTTTAGTTGTCTCTTTGATATAGGCATATGTTGAACAATGTAAAGACTTTAGAATGATGATATGGTACAAAGATAATTATAAAACTTGAAATTGAATTATTGCATGACTACGAGGCTATGACATGTAATGTATGTTATTAAGCTTTCTATAATTGCCTAAATTAGTATGTGCTTATTATGAAGAGATAAATACGCATGTTAAGCTTATGGCTCATTTTATTTATATGGATGATAGTCATGCTATGTGTATAAGCATAATGTGGCATATGTACATTTCTTGACATGCACATATACCAAAAATGCTTGTTTGCTTATAAACCATATTATATGCTTACTATTGATAGCAAGTTATACAATCCATATGAAATAAATAATTGCATGATTAATTTGGCATATATATGTTAAAGTGGTTGCACCACTAAATGAAATTTTAGCACATTACTTTGTTTGCAATACATAGGTGATTGAGCAGCAAATTAAAGTCAAAGCTTCTGCCCTCTAGGAGAACACAAAAACTACCCACTTTTGGGTATTTTTGTTTTCATTTTGTAAAATGATCATGATGTAAATGTAATGGAAGTGCTCTTGTGATTCCAAATGGATTAGGCCTAATCTGTAAACATGGATCAGTTTTGTAACTTAAAACTGTATTTATTTCAAAAGCTTTATATTCCTTACATGATTTGCATGATATCTCTTGATGTTGCATGTGAGAATGCTACTTGTGATGAGCTTGAGGCTCTGAGATTTTTATGTTGATATGGAAGGTCAAGAGAACCCATATGGAGTTGTATTGTGATGTATGTTGATTTAGAAGTGTTTTTAATAGGTTTACTATTTGGGAAAGTGTCCTATTACCACTATTATGCTACTAGATTTCTAACACTATTACCCTATTAGTTGCCTTATACAGCATGTTAAATGGTTTTTAGTGTTTTCACAACTCCTTAAGTCTAGAAATTTTTTAATTAATAAAGGTTTTAATTTAATTGGGTTTTATGGATAATGGAATTAGATATTGATATATATGTACACTCTCTATTTAGGTTTGGTGTATGGGTCGAGTAGAAGGTGTCACACTTAGTGGTATCAGAGCTTCTGTTTAAGCTTTCCTCTAAACCTATGGGTTACACAAGAGACTATAGGAGTTGTAGTATGTTTACATCGTAAAATTTTATATGTGGAGCTCATAGTTTTGCTTTTCTTACCTATAGATATAGAGATGAGTTGTAGTACTACTCAAAGAGAATAGAAGGAAGTAAAGAGCCATGCTCCTATGGTTGTTGGACAAGGTAAGGCATAACAAGAGTATATGACCTCCAATGATGCAGGACATGCTACTTATTAATAGTAAGGTCAGCTGGCTTGCCTAGAGACAATGTTAGAGTGCGTTAAGTAGGCGACAATGGTTGTTACTATTGTTGTTGCTATAGTACACACAACTCCGCCTCTAGTACCTTAAGAGTAGTAGGCTTTTTAAAAGATGTACATGGAATAGTTAATGAAGAATGGGGCTTAGTTTTTTAAAGGTGGGGAGCTAGATGAATTGAGTAGAGTTGATTATTATCTAGATTAGATGCTTAAGATCATATAGCAATCGAAGTGTCTTTAAGAGGAGTATAAAACATATATTACTTCTATGATGTCGAAGGAAGCTTTGAAGTGGTGAGAGACCATTATAGAGCATAAGACAGTTGCTAATATTAATTGGGAGTTCTTCCTTCAAGAATTCAAGAAGAAATACATAACTGAGCATTACCTAGATCAGAGGTACCTAGAGTTCATGGACTTAAGGAAGAAGTATAGGACTATATCTGAGTATGAGAAGGAGTTTATTCGCTTAAGAAAATATGCCAAAGTAGTGGTAGCTACAAAGAAAAGTTGCTGCAAGAAGTTTGAAAATGGGTTAAACCTGGGCATTATGCAATAAGTTGCTCCGATAAAGATTAGGGATTTTTTAGCATTGATAGTAGCTTTTCATACCACAAAGATGATACACCAGTTGAGACAAAAGAAAGATAACTTAAAGAAGAGATCATATGGCTAGGGATAGGGAAGTTCTAGGTATGCAGTGGATAAAAAATAGAAAATGGGTCAATCCAGGCAATAGCAAAGCAAAAAGTCACATTGGTCTTAGAGGTTAAGATAGCGTTCTAAAGTATAGACTCAGATATAAGGCACTTTTAGATCTATGGTTGGTAGTGCTTTGACACCAGCTTGTGAGACTTTCCATAAGAGATACCGAGGTGTATGTTAAAGAGTTACACCGAGAGTATGCTGAGATTATAGCTACAAGGATCATTTTCATAGGGTTTTTCTAGTTAAGCTATTGGACATATCACAAAAAAGAGACACGAGGGCAAAGTTAGGGCCAGTCTGAAAGACAAGTTAAAGCATAAAGCTTTAGCCAGACAACATGTATACAAGCTAGAGAGGAGGTAGACACTCTAGAGGTTATAGCAGGTATTTTCCATATCTTTGATTTACCTACTTTAGCACTGATGGACCCGAGGTTGACACATTCATAAATCTACATAGCACGAGTTTATAGATCGGGGTTTAGTGTTAAATGACCTTAATTTTGATATAATGGTTAGCAATCTTATAGGAAAACACATCATAGTTAACAAAGTATACAAAGACTATCCTTTGTTAGCATAAGGACATGTTTTCTTAGTGGATCTCATTAAGTTACCATTCAATGAGTATGGTTTTATCCTGGGCATAGACTGGTTATCTAAGTATCATACCATAATAGATTACAAGAGGAAGAGGATCATGTTACAAGCTAGTAATGCGTTAGAAGTGACATCGGTTGGTGAGAGATCGGATTACACGGCTAATATAGTATTAGCAGTTACAGCTAGAAGGATGATGCAAAAGGGTTGTCAAGCCTACCTTGTATATATGGTTAACACTAAAAAGGAAGTGTCAAAAGCAAGTTAGAATCCTGTTGCAGTTGAGTTTGAGGATGTTTCCCCAGATGAACTACCAAGTTTACCACTAGTTTTCATAGTTCATATGGGATGGCTCCTACGGAGTTGAAAGAGTTAAAGATACAATTGCAAGAGCTTCTTGACAAAGGTTTTATTAGACCGAGTGTTTTGCCATAGGAAGCACCGATTTTGTTTGTCAAGAAGAAGGATAGTTTTTTAAGGCTTGGTGTGGATTACAAGCAATTGAACAATGTCACCATCAAGAACAAGTATCCCTTACCACAGATCGATGACCTTTTTGATCAGTTTAGATGGGCAAGTGCCTTCTCTCATATTGATCTTGGATTTAGGTATTATTAGCTAAGAGTGAAGGAGGTGAACATGCACAAGATGTCTTTTAAGACTAGATATGGTCACTATGAGTTCCTAGTGATGCATTGTGGGTTAACTAATTCACTAGTGGCATTCATGGATCTCATAAATCATATCTTCAAGTCATTTCTAGATCAGTTTGTAGCAGTCTTCATCAATGACTTTCTTATGTATTCTAAGGACTAAAAAGAGCATGAAAAGCATCTACAAATGATTTTATAGACTTTGAGGGATGAGAAGATATATGCTAAGCTCAGTAAGTGTGAGTTTTAGCTAGAAAAATGTCATTTTTAGGGCATATAGCATCGATAAAAGGCATAAGGGTCGATCTTAGCAAGATTCAGGCTGTAATGGAGTGGGTACCACCTAAGAACACAACTGAGAATTAGGAGTTTCTTAAGTTTGGCTAGATATTATACAAGGTTTTTCAACGGGTTTTCTTTGATAGCAGCCCTTATAACATGTCTTCTAAGAAAGGATGTGAAGTTTGAGTGGGATGGAAAATATCAAGAGAGTTTTGATAAGCTCAAGAGTATGTTGATCGAGGCTTTAATTTTGGTTTAGCTAGTGTCAGGAAAAGAGTTCACCATAGATAGTGATGTTTCACTGAATGGGTTAGGATATGTACTTATATAGGATAGTAAAGTTGTTGCTTATGCTTTATAGCAATTAAAACCTCATGAGAAAAACTACCTGATACATAACTTAAAGCTCACAACTATTGTGTTTGCTTTAAAGATGTAGAGGCATTATCTTTATGGGGAAAAGTGTTATGTCTTCACTTACCATAAGAGTCTAAAGTATCTACCATCACAGAAAGAGTTAAACTTGATGAAAAAAAGATGGATGGAGTTTGATTAAGGATTATGATTGCCTTATTGACTACCATAATGTGAAAGCTAATATGGTTGTAGATGCCTTAAATAGGAAATTTATGTTAGCTTTGAAGGTGATACATGTCAGCTTGAAGCTACAAGATGATAGTGGTTAGTTAGTTGAGCTATAAGTTAACCCAAGTTTAATACAGACAGTAAAGGATTCGTAGAAAGATAATCATAGGCTTTAGAGTATCATAAGTATGATCTAAGAGGGGAAGTCTATCGAGTTTATGATCAAGGAAGACAATTATTTATATTATCATAACTGCCTTTGTGTACCAGATGGTGAAGATGTAAGATAGCAGATTCTACAAGAAGCACATAAAGCACCATATGTTATTCATCCTAGTAATACTAAGATGTACTAAGATTTAAAGATAGTCTATTAGTGGCCAAGCATAAAAAGAGATGTAGTTGATTATGTGACTAGATGCCTCACTTGTCAACAAGTGAAGGTCGAGCATCAAGTTCTTTCTGGTTTGTTACATCCTATAGTAATTCCAAAATGGAAATGGGATCTGTTACAATGGATTTTCTTATTGGACTACCAATGACAAGGAACAAGCATGATTCTATTTAGGTGGTGGATGATAAGTTGACCAAGTCAACTCACTTCATTCTAGTAAGAAAGGATTATTCCATGGAAAAGTTGGTTGAATTGGACATTAATGAGATAGTTAGGCTTTACGGAGTGCCATCTTCTATTATTTCAGATACAAATCCCCATTTTACATCAAGATTTTGGAGGAAACTCCAAGATGTTTTGGGAACCAAGCTTTGTTTTAGCATAGCGTTTCTTCATTAGACGGATGGTTAGTCAGCGATGATTATTTAAGTGTTAGAGGATGTGCTCCAAGCATATGCCATAAAGCTCAAAGGTAGCTAGGATAAGTATATCTCTTTAAAAAAGTTCACTTACAATAATAGTTACCAAGCAAGCTTTGGTATGGCTCCTTATGAGGCATTATATGGGAGATGACTAATTACTCCTTTATGTTAGATTGAGTTGAGTGAGAACAAGCTTATGGGATTGGATTTTGTCTAGGATGCTTAAAAGAAGGTGAAAATCATCAAAGAAAGGTTAAAGGCTACTTTAGATAGATAAATCCTTTGCAGATTTGAAGAGAAGAGACATCGAGTATAAAGTCGGTGACAAAGTCATTCTCAAGGTATCTCCATGGAAAAAGGTGTTGAGGTTTGGTAAGAAAGGAAACTTGAGTCTGCAGTTCATTGGACCATACGAGATTATAAAATGTGTGGGTTCATTGCCCTACAGACTAGCTTTACCTCTAAAGTTGTAGTAGCTTTATGATGTTTTTCATGTCTCAATGCTGAGAAGGTATAGATCAAACCCTTCACATATGTTGATAGCTAAAGAAGTAGAGATACGGCTAGACTTATCATATAAGGAAGAACCTATAAATATCTTAACTAGAGAAGTTAAAGAGTTATGGAACAAGATAGTGCCGTTGGGGAAGGTTTTATGGCGACATCACGACATGGAAGAAGCAACATGGGAGAGCAAAGCTCAGATAAGAGCATAGTATCCACATCTCTTTGAACTAAGTATGTTGAGGATGACATCTATTTTAAGGGGGGAAGAAATGTGACAACTCAAAAATCCCTACTTTCGTGATTAGTACTTTTCAGGGTGAATAATGCTTCTTAAAACCTGAGTCGCACTAAGTGTACCAATGGGGAGTATTAATTATGAGAGAATTTTGGGTAAAGTTTAAAGCTAATTCGAAGTCATTTGGATGGTTAAAAATGCTAAACAAGATTTTTATGGCAGTATACTATGAATAGTGCCGCAGGTAAAGCGGAATCATAAAATAATTCAAAAGTTGCTCAAAATAATCTAAAAATTTTACAACTTGATACTTACATATTCTAAATAAGCCATTGGCTTTGGAATTAGAATTTGTAGATATCAGGAAGTACTTTTACAAAGTTTGTGGCTAAGAATACATATTAATTTTTTCGATTTTCTTCGTCTTTCGAGCCCAATTCTTTAAGAGTCTATGAGATTTGTTTATACCTAATTTTGGTAACTATTTTAAGGAATTTTGATTCTTCTAAAGGGAAGACATAAATTATGAAAACAAAATAAAATAATTTTTCAAAAAAAATATTAATACCCTAAAATGCATTTCCTTCCACCCATTCCCATTTCCCTTCTTTTTTCTCCTCAAAAGCTGACACCCTCTCCCCCTCTCCTTCTTCTCTTTTTTCTTCATTTCCTTCCACACCCACTCCAAAAAACATGTCCCTATAGTTAGGACATTTCGAGATGAGTCTGTAGACACTAAGAATGCCTCGTTTGGTAGAGACTCTCGAGAGGAATCGGGATTTCCTTCTCGAAATAA
>CANXYI011922965.1:0-12093 GCA_948208565.1 Hura crepitans | reverse complement strand
TTTTGGCCAAAATGGTCATTTTCGAGATCAAAATGGTTTTGACTATTAAGAGCCCAAACAGCCGTTCTGCGCATAGGAATGTCTATTTTAGGCCGAACTATCCAAATGGCTATTTTTATCGTTGTGGGCCCAATAGCTGTTTCATGTATGGGAATGCCCGTTTTAGGCCGGATAGTCTAAATAGCCATTTTTGAAGCCAAAACGGCCGTTTTCAAGGTTTTTTTTAAAGATTTTGAGATCTTCAATTTGGATATCAAAAATCCATTTTTGGGATTTTTGTCATTTTCATCATCATTATGCATACTAAATATAAGAGCCCCCAAAGCCTAGTGTCTACAATAAGTTTCAAAATTTTCTAAGCAATATTGAAAATAATTTACTGTTCAGCCTTGCCTTGCTCACTATTCCTAAGACATTATCGTATAAACTTTCTTAGCATTTTTTAACCACTCTACTGAGGTTAGATTGATATCAAACTTTGCCTAAAATTATTTTATGATTAATACATTTATCCGGTTATTTTAGTGAATTCTAAGTCTCGAGAACATTATTCATGCAAGGAAAGTACTATTCATAATTGTTGGGATTTTTGGGGTATTACAATATGCATAGGATGAATGATGTAATGATTATCATAAGTGTTATTCACTATATTTTGTATAATTAAGCATAATTTTATATGGTAACATGCAAAAGTTATTTTGATTATATCACCAAGTTATTTATTTAGCATATCATTTCATTTGCAATGCATAGGAAAGGAGGACGATTGAGCCTAAGCCTTGGGATTTCTAGACAAGCAAGTAACAATAATTCTTTTTAGTATATTTTACTACATTTAATTAAATTATAAGATGTATAGACATAGAAAGTGCACTTTTATGTTTAATGTAATTAATGTTGGGTTTAAACAATATTGTATTGTAATTGAAACCTATATATGGTTTTGTAACTAGATTTAAATTTTTTTAAATTAGTTTATGTTTGAATGTTATCTCTTTCTAAGGTCGAGACTATTATTGTGATAATGATCGATTTAGAGTGATTAGAAGGATCAAGGAGATGGGGAAATTATTATGAAATGTTTTCTTGATTGCAGGTTATTATTTCAAAATTTTGGATAGTGTTGGTACAACTATTATGCTATCAAAATTTTGGCATGAGGATTCTTATATTTTAAATATGTAACTTGATTTTTCAAAACTCACATTTTTATGTATTAATCAAGTATAATGAGATGTTTTGAGTAATGTTGTATAAGTTAAGATCGGATAACAAATTATGTGTGCACTCATTTGTCATGTTCGGTAAGTGCCTAGTGTCCAGACAAGGTAATAGGTGTCACATGCCATGCTTATGATGGATAGGCACCCTATACCTCATAAAAAAAGAGGTAAAATTGTAAAGGCCTTATAAAGTAAGCCTTAATATCCCTGGTTACCATACTTTTAGGTGTCCAAGAAACTTAGGTCTAAGGGATAAATTCATAAGGTGATTGAGCAAGTGGAGCTAAAGTGAACAATACTAATCGAGTCGGCTAGGACTTTACAATTCATATAGGAGCTTGACCTTCTTTTGTATTGTATGACATACATAGATGTTTATGTCCTATGGTGGGGTAGTCATACTTTGGATAGATAGGTAACCTATCCCAAATAAAAAAGGAGGGATGATGGTTAAGGCATTGTAAAGTAAGCCTTAGTGTGCACTTTTGGATATCCAAGCAACTTAGGCCTAAAGGATAAATTCGTGAGGTGATCGAGCAACTCAGGGTAAAGAGGATAACACTAACCTGGTAGGCTGTGGTGTTACTATCAAGGTATAACCAAATCCTCATGAATGTGATAGACAAGTGCAAAATGACATTTATAACAAAATAAGGAACTTATTGTTACAAAGTAATGCCATTTAGATTGAAGAATGCAAGAGCAACATACGAAAGAATAGACACCAAACTATTTCATGACATGATTTATAAAAATGAAAAAGTCTATGTAGATAACATGATTGTTAAATCCATAAAAAGTGAATGATATTTTAAAGTTCTAGAAAAGTGTTTCCAAAGGTTAGATCAATACAACATGAGACTTAACTATAAGCAGTGCGTCTTCAGAGTAACATTAGGGAAGTTGATAGGATTTATGTTTAGCAAAAATGGTATCGAAGTAGATCATGATAAAGAGAAATAAAATTCTAGAAATGTCAATCCTTAAACTATAAAAGAGGCTAGAGGATTCTTAGAAAAGTTGTAGTATATCAATAGATTTATAGCCAAGCTCACATTTATTTGTGAACCCATATTTAAACTACTACAAAAAAAAGCCAACTATACAAATGGAAAGATAATTATCAGAAAGCATTTGAGGCCATCAAATAATACTTATGTAAACCTCCAGCCTTGATAGAACCTAAGCTAGGAAAAACCTTAATCCTAGACCTTCTAGTAGAAGAGACCTATATCGGGGCCATAATAGGTGGATGAATTTACGGTAGAATATTTAGTTTATTATTTAAGTAACAAACTACTCCTAAATGAGTAGAGGTATTTGGAAGTAGAAAAGATATGCTTGGGAAAAATTGTTGTTTCTAGCAAGCTCTACTATTACTTTTAGCTAGACAAAATTGAGGTAGTTACCAAACACAACACTCTAAGGTATCTATAGACCATACCATCTCTAGTGGGCAAAATCAGCAGATGGATTCTACTATTGAAAGAGTTTGACATCTTTTATGTGACCAAGAAGACAATCAAAGGGAAAGTAGTAGTAAACTTCCTAGCACAATAACTAATTGACAGTTGAAGAAGTAGAGTTCAAATTTCTAGATGAATACTTAGGGGCAATGTCTTAGGAAGAAAGGAAAATATACTTTGATGGAGTAGTGAACTAAAAAGGAGCAGGTGCTAGTGCAATAATTATCAGTCTAGGAAGTTACACTTTTTAACCACCAAAAATGTTGTTTAGTTTGGAAAATGAATCCATGGCATTAAAACTCTATTCCTACTAGGGGCAAAAATAGTAGATGTATATATGGATTCCATATTGGTAATACAGTAGGTGAAACGTAACTCAAAGGTTTAAGATGAGACTCTCAATAGATATGTCAGAATAATCACAAACTTATCAGAAGCATTCAATAGATGGACTTTCCATTATATTCTAAAAGAAAAAAATCAAGTAGTTGATGCCTTAGCAACATTAATGTCAGGGGTTGATCTCAATAAAAATGACATGCTCAAGCAAATGTCTTTCACTAAGCTAAAGTGTCCTACATACATAAGCATAGTTAGCATAACAAGTGTAGAAGTGAATAGTATGCTACCCTAGAACCATGACATTCAAATGTACTTGGAGATTGGCAAATATCCAAAACATGCAACTGTAAAGGATAAAAAAGTATTATGAAAAATATATGCTCAGTTCATTTCCTTTAAAGGAATGTTATACAAAAGGTAGTATAGTGGTGTCCAACTCAGATGTGTGGATTAAATAAAAGCCTAAAAGATACTAGCAGAAAAACATAAGGGTGTGTGTGGTTTACATATGAATCATAGATATTTGGCAAAGAAGATTATGAGACTAGGGTACCATTAGTTGACCATGGAAATAGATTGTTGCAACTTATTAAAAAATGCCATAAGTGCTAAATCTATACGAGTCTGAGCCACTTACCATAAACTAAACTAAGTACCTTATCTTTTCTATAGCTATTTTATATATGGGGAATTGACATAATAGGAGAAATAAAGATGTCCATAGTAAAGGGTCACATGTATATAGTGGTCGCAATTGACTACTTTTCAAAAATGGATAAAAGATGAATCTTTTAATAAATTAGGGGTAAGACAAGTGGCTAAATTTATTAAAAAAACCATCATCTATAGATATGGTCTACCATAACAAGTAATTTTAGAAAATGTAGTATAGTTTCAAGGTAAAACCAAACAGCTCTTATAGAACTACGAGATTGAGCACCATAAATATTCCTTTTATAGGCCTCGAGCTAATGGTGTAGTGGAAACAACCAATAAGAGCATTAAGAAAATTTTGTAATAAATGACAATAAACTACAAGGATTGGGCAAAAATATTGACACTTGCACTTTAGGGTTGCAAAGTCAATTGATAAAACTTCAAGGAATGACATGCCTTACTCATTTGTATATGGAATTGAAGTTGTATTGCAAATAGAGATAGAAGTCCCTTAACCAGGGTATTTTTGGAATTAGAAATCTAAAAAGCTAAATGGGAAAGGGCTAGGTATGAACATATGGTGTTAATTGATAAAATACAGATGAAAGCTCTTTATCACATGTAGTTGTATCAAATAAAGATTACTAGGGCCTATATTAAGAAAGTCAAGTTGAGTCCCATTCGGTAATCTTATCCTAAAATAAATTAAATCTTTGCTAATAGACCTTAGAGGAATGTTTAAACATAATTGGAATGGTTCATTCATAGTAAAGAAAGTACTCAAGCATAGAGACATCAAAATTTCAAATTTGGAAGTCAATGAGTTCTTAGAGCCTGTGAAAAGGACAACTTGAAAAAATACTTCTACAAAAAAAAAGAGTCTGCTAGGTTGAAAACCCCAAAAAAGGTAGCTTACACAAAAACTAGGACTCCTCGACGAGGTGAAAACCTTACTATGATAGTATTATCAAAGGACAACAAATACATTTACTAGGATGAAGTAATTTAGTCATAAGTGCAATTGATATTGGAAATGCTTGGTCATGATCACTGTTATACAAACATCCATCTAGAGAGAAATATCTTATATTTAACTAAACTCTACAAGCCTAGATATAAGCTTTCCTTTTATGTGTAAAAGATGTATCCTCACTCATTCTCTTTAATACAAGTTTCTTGTTATCAATTAATGTACTAATAATCTAATCTTTGCATTAATCATCTGTACTTATGTTACTAGTTTTATGATCAAGTACATTCTTCAGCATAAAATGACAGTTCCAAAAGTCCAACTATGAGCAGAAGAAATGCTGTGTCAAGCACCCACCTTTAAAGCCTAAAGCTTTAAGAGAGGCCTATTTCTTCAAGCCAAATTCCCTTTGAACTTGATAAGGGACATAAAAAGTTACATGCCTCGATCTGATTAATGGAACACAACTCGAATGGAAAGATAGAGATAAGTTAGAAATCTACCATCAAAGACACATCGAATGAATCTCAATGATCCCATTAAGCAAAGCAATCCATATTTTTATTGTGTTAAACTTTCTTTCAAGTCTTCTACCACAATAATGATTTAAAGTATACCTGTACTTACTTTGTAGGAGGCACAATAAGTAACTTCAACTTCACTTGTAACCTTATATAAAAAAAAGCCATTAGGTTGGAAATTCAAAATGGACTGCCTAATAAAAAGTTAGACAAACCCACTAGTACAAAAACCCTTACAGGTATGTTAAACAAAAATTAGGGTAGGAAAAATAAAAGCTAAAGGGAAAACCCAAATGGGCTTTCTAGGTAATGAAATAAACATGTTAAAGAAAAGAAATTCCAACTATAACATTGGTGATATCTCCCTTTAGGGCATCCAACTCTCTAATGGTCTCAGCAACAACAATACCAAAAGGGTTATTCCTAAAATAGACTCTACTCAGTACTGGAAATATTTTATAGTCACAATGTTTGTAATCAAGAGTGATTATTATCAAGTCATCGAAAATGCATAATACAACACATTTCACCTATTCCATGTAACTAGGCGAAAGTTCACTAGAACAAATTAAGAACTATCTACAAATAAATTAGGTTTACACCTTGAATAATCCTTTGAGCAACTAACGGTGAAATGCTTATGGCAAACAAAATGTCTATGGGATAATGATCATCGAAAGCAGGGATGGCAAAAAGAATATCTAAAGAAATGTCAAAGTTCATAATGGCAGTAAACTTTTTGAGTGTTAGAGCAATCTTGTGATCATTGAAAACAAAAACATGAAAAATCGGATCCTAATAGTTGAGAGTGGCATGAAGAAAATTATGATCTATCTTTACCTTCCTTATGAATCTAAGGGTAGAAAAGGGAGTAAGAGTTAAAGAATTCCAAGTGACTTTAGAATCCATAAGTTTGGACAACTGATACCTAAAAGAGAGAGATTTGGTGAACATGGCAAGAATGGCTTAGAAGGGAG
The DNA here is from genome assembly GCA_948208565.1 of Hura crepitans. Lineage (NCBI taxonomy): Eukaryota > Viridiplantae > Streptophyta > Magnoliopsida > Malpighiales > Euphorbiaceae > Hura > Hura crepitans. Next base: position 5,934 of record CANXYI011922965.1, on the reverse strand, counting down.
GTATTTATAAACACATAAATAATGCAATTCCTAGCATAATGAGGATAAGGAATCATAAACATGTGAGGATGTCTACACAAACCTTAAGGCATACAAAATAAATGACGAAGTCCACTTGGACCTCCTAAGTTACCCTAAGTAGATAGCCACCTAGTCCACACAGTCTTTCATTTGAAAGACATGGACTATAGAGAAGACTAAGTCTATATGAACAATAGTAATAGAAGAAATGGGGTTAGCACGAACTATGCTTTTGAGAAGAGTATTCTAAAATGCTAGAAAGGGGTCTACTAATGAAGTAAAGCAAGCAAGCTTAAGGAGAGTTATGGATCTAAGACAATGAAAAGATTGGGTAACATATATGAAGACAAGAAAGGATAACAAGCAATCACTTGATTCAAGCTATCAAAGTTGTTACTATTGAAGTAGTTCATCATTATCTTTGGGATAAGTTAAGGATGGTTATATCTTCAGCCTATATAACATAGGCTATAGCTACTAGATCATTTATCAATGATCACCCATCATTGTATTAATAGAAATGACATCGGGCCATTGATGAGATATTCATTTGGAGAAATGAGATGTTTATTTGAAGAAAGGCTTTTAATGCAATTATGCACGCCAAAATAGATTAGTTGAGAGGCTACACCTTGTATCTCAATGATAAAATGTTAAAGAATTCTATTGAGCTTTAGCTCCTTAGTTGCATGGATGGTCTGAGCTCCTATATAAGTTTTGCTCATTCTTCTACCTCAGGAACTCCTTACCATGAGGGATGTCATATGCATAAGATAGAAAGGTCTCTTTGTGTACTCTTAAGAATAGTTTATTTTGTTGTAAAAATTGCTTTGTATTTTACTTTTTACTCATTCATATAAAAAAGTGTAAATCTATTTAAACAAAATAATATACATATTGTAGTGAAGGTTCTCAACATATGTATATAAAAAAAACTAAGGGCCTATCAATAAAAGAACTAAGGCTACCATCCTCTTCATCTTCTTCTTCATATTTTGTGTGCAGCCACCATTCTAGTAAGCTCATTCTGCAAAAAAAAAATGATGCATCAACATATCTCAAACATCTCATATATACCATGCATACTTAACTAATAATTACAAGAAAAGACTTATAGCAACAACATATGTCTTATCCACCGTCATTCACTTAAAAGCCTCCACTACCCAAGTAGTCCTTTTAACTTTAACCCTCCTAACCTAGCAAAACCCAAGCAAGAAATGTCATGGACAATCAAATCAACCAATCAATAAATCAAAATGTCATAATGATCATAGTAATATAGTGTTCATCGACTCAAAATCCACTAACCAATTGTCCTCGATCTTGAGGTGCACAAAGGTTATTACCCATCAATGCCTTATCAAATGTAACTTAGCTTAGGCTCATTGACAAGAGTGCCAACAAACTCCATATATATTAATAAAGAGCCAATAGCAAGAGTAAAAACTTCACTTCGAAGAGTATATATAAGAGGAGAAATGGATGACCCCTAGAGCTAAGAGCTATCCTCACCCTTTTCCTTAAAGAAAATAGCCCGGCCTCAAAAGCATAAGGCTACATGACAAGATAAAGTTAAAAAAAAACATTTAAAAACTACACATAAAAGATCAAAAAAAGCATCAGAAATATACCTAAGGGTAGGGCCCTAAGTGTAAGGCACTAGAGGGAGCAAATTAGTGGATGCCTAAGAAGAATAGTCCCCTCCATTCATCTCCACCAATGTATCTCTGGGCAACCCCACAGTTAAGCCCTACACAAACTCCAAATCATCAATATATCTCCTGAATAACATCAAATTAAGAAGACCTTAAGGAATGTAATAAGCATCAGGGCTTATATGCTAGCTTAACACTCTCTCTACTAGGAACTAAGAGTAGGCTTCTAGGGTAGTCAGTAAAATCCTTTGAGAATATACTTTACAGATGGAGCAAAGGAAATTGGGCATTTCTTTAATGGGAAAGACACAGCAAGCAAAGTCAATATGAGAATAAATAACTAAGCATTAACTTCATAAATAAATGAACTGAATCACTAACAATATGCCTACAAGTGCAGGATTACTCATATCAATCTAAGCCTAGGAGTTGAGGTACTAGTGATGATACATTAGAGAGGAAGTATTGCAAGGCTGTAAAGATGGTTAGAGTCAACTATCCATCACTGGATACTAGCGAGGAATGTCCAATTTGCATGATTGCAACATGAAGTGAAGCTCGTAGGCCAAAATCTATAAAAAATGATGTGTAATGTTAGAATAAAAAAACCCGATCGAAAAGAAGTTGAAAAGAGCAAAGGAAAATTGCTTACCAAGACACTTGATATGAAACTTTGAATGAAAAAATAGCTCTTCTTAGTCTATGCTACCATGTCCAGACTCCTATACATCTAACCAAGTGATGAATAGCACCAGTTCAAAAAATTAATGGTTTTAATAAGCTTTAAGATAAGAAGTAAGCTCTAACTCATGTTACCATTAGCATTTGGGAAAAATGTGGTCCCCAGTAGATGTAAGATGAAATAGTAAGAATATTGGTCCACCTCGAGCTAAGTAAAAGGACTAGTGCTGATCCACCACACACACAAGTTGATGCATCAGATGCTACTTGAGTGATCTTAAGCCATGAATCCCAATAAGTCCCTCATCTGCTAGAGTTAGAGTAAGAGGTATCAGTAGCTAGCATCGAAGACAATCACCCTTCTAGTGCATGGCATGCTAGTGATGAATGTCCAGTTGAATGGGGTGATGATCAGCTTCCCAAAAGATAGGTGGAACATATGTATGGTATCCATCCAACAATTAGGCATGGCTCAAAGTTCTTTCAAGCCTCTATAAAAGTTCCCCCCGATAAGATGGTCCATGAAGGTGTGGAAATTAGTCACTCTCACTAGATCCTTGACCAGCATAGGTATTATAGAGTACCACTATTATGGTCCAAACGGGGTACCACTACACTTGAGACAATTTTACATTGAAAGTTAACATAGGTAAGTATGTAATAAAATAATAACAATTGACTTAAAGGCATGAATAAAGTAAGCATAGGCCTAAACCTTTAGATAAAAAGTCCGCACATACTAATAGTAACACCCCTTAACTTATCCGGCTGATGGACCAATTGATTTATGCAAAAAGCATCACATGATCTTTACATTCAAAACTACTTATTTTGTAATTAAAACTTGAAACTATATCTTGTAGTGAAATAAATGTTTATGACTACAAACAATATCACATAAACTATATTATGATATTCTCTAACTCTTATAATTTTTGTGCTGAAATTTCGGTAGCATAATAGCTATCCGAGGGACTTTCCAAAAATTTTAAAACCTATGAAAGAACTTCATAGTTATATCAAGACCTAACCATATACATCTATGAACCTTTTGATTACCATAATTCATAATCATCAAACCTAACACAATCAGACACATCATCCATAGCAGTTTATACATTCTCAAAACACCTACACTATAATTTACACAATTACATCATTAATTGACTTTAATCAGCCTTATAGAAAATTATATCATGTCCTTCAGGAAATAAATGCAAAAAATACAAATATACATATGAGAATGATAATAAATACATTTACTATTTGGCTCTATAAACTCTTTATTACTCAATGTCGTCAAATGGCAATTGGCTATCTCTTTAATTTATATGTACTTGTGCATCTAAAGCTACTAAGGCACTAAGCAAAATTTTATCTTAACAATGTATCTGAGCTTACTATATTATATAACACACTATTATATATTTTTATACCATACATTTTACTTCTACTCTTTACAAGTAAATTATAGCTATGTTATAGATATATCTATCTATATAGCAATACTTATAAGAATATAAATCTAACATACCTTTAAGTGCCTACATTGAAATAAGGCATACATATGAAATGCTAATCTAAACATCATATTTTCTTTTCTAATCAAGCATTAATGCCTACAAACCCTATAACATCAAACTTTCAACATATTTTCATATGCACATATATAAAATCTATAAATATGTTGAAATAATGCATAAGTCCAAACACGTCATATCATGCTAGAATAACATACATTATATAACAAGAAATCTAATATATATATAAATAGGACAAAATCATTTAGAATCATTAACTCATCTGAATGAACAATTAACCAATTGTACATGCTCTTGATTATTATCCTAATGTCAAACATATACTAACTTGTTTATATATTTCATATTATTTATGTAAATGGGAATATGTCATATTCATGACTATTTAACATACATCATGTACAATGATATCCATATCATACATGTATAGTAAGATAACATATAATGTCTTATATACTATTAAACCATTTATATATCATACATTATCTTATCTATCATCTTAAAGTAATTAAAAACATAATGTTTTACTCATGTTATTAGCCCTATTTTCTTTAATTATGCCTAGGAGAATAACCCTAAATGTATAGATAATTGGATCATAAAAATTATGCAGTGGCATATATTTTGGACCTAATAGCTATTACACCAGCATAAATTGTACAGTAGATTCCCCCACGGGACCTTATGGCTATACCCACTTATGTCTATGCAATAGTTTCCCTAATGGAACCTTGTGACTACACCTGTGTGATCTTATGATCCTGACACACATATCCATAGGTAAGATTAAAAGTGAACCTTTGGATACTTATCTAAGCACTAAAGTGTCCTAGCAACTACTATATCCCTTAGCTAATTGGTTAACCCATCTATTTCCTAGGTTCTTGCATGTCACAGGCTAAAAAACATTATTTTTAGTTTCACCTCACTTAATGAGTTTATATAACATTTAATATACATAATTTCACCTCACTAAATTGTTAAAACTATTTATTTTACATCACAAACAATGTTTTAAGCATTTATGCCCATTTTAGCTCACATTATGCCATATTCACATAAATGACATTTTTCGTCTCATGTATGGATTTTTAGCATGTGCTTGAAATAAAAACACTCAAATAAGGTCATAAAATCCATTTAGGTTATTTTATGCCTTTATTTTCATCAAATTCTCATTATATTGCATAATGTCTTTTGAAGTATCCTTTTTAAAACACATTTCGGGTTTAGGATAGTTTTAGGTCATAAACCTTATTTCTTTATGCCAAAAGTAATATTTGTAACCAACATAGTAGGTGTAACATGCATACATTTCAATGATCACAATTTACAAGCAATTATACATAAGCACAGTTACAAGCCTTTCTACCACACATGCTCATATGGCATAATTCATCATCATTCTTCATGAACATTGACATGCTTATGCTCATGCATCAATCATAACATGCTTTATTTATTGTTTAAACATGTATTTGATTTTACAGTCATATGATTGAACATAACATAATGTGTATTGTTCTAACATGGGATCGCTAGCATATCACATGTCATAATACATTCATTTCCTCATTTCACATATCCCATCTTGTGTAAGCATAATCATAACATTTAATCCTATACATGAATTATCCTCATACTTGCGTCCTACAATAACACTTCCATATATGTATATCAAATGGCCATTCATCTAACATTATAGTTAATCATAATATTTATATCATTGATGTTATATACTTTATAATATCATGTATATCATGAAACACCCTATTACTCACATATGTAGGTGCAACAAGCATGAAATAGGATTAAATAAATGTTCCTTAATAGCTCACAATTTTGTTTAATACTCATGCTTTATAGAGACTACTTACTTCATACATATGCCTTATTATGCCTATAGTTTAACACATTCAATCATATATATATATATATATATATATATATATATACAACTAATGCTTATCATACAAAAATATAAGGTTTTTATCTCATTATTTTAGCTATACCCATTATGGAATCTCAATTAT
>CANXYI011922927.1:0-10890 GCA_948208565.1 Hura crepitans | reverse complement strand
TGGATAGTTAATACATGAGTGAGATGACAAGATGCATGATTAGGAAGTGAATGGACAAGATGCATGGTTAATATGTCATGTGTTATTATAAAGTTTACTTGTTCACAATACATGTATAGCTATTTGTTACATGGAAGTTTGGAATTAATAAGATATGTAGAGATTAAGTATGTTATAATGTATATTTGATAAGTGTGAGTTTTCATAAAAGCAATAAGTTTATGTCATGGAATAGGTACACTATAATGTTATACATGTGCATATAAACACAAAAAAGGATATATGTTAGGTGTATAAGACAAAGACAAGCAATAAGCCTTCTACCCTTATTATAGCCACACACGTGGTCTTAGCAATTGTTCTTATACAAGCTTACCTAAATATCATTAGGGGATGCATAGGTTTGATTAATGACCTCTCATATTTAAAGCACATGGAATAGGAATTGACATTTAATTAATAGTAATTAACAATAATTCCATAGGAATTAGGGGTAATTGCTAACTCCTATCTCTAGGAGATTGACTTTTGTTAAAAATACATTTTTTGTGACTTTTATTAAGAAAACTAAAAATTGTTTTGTTTTGAAAACACCAATTAGTTAGATAAAAAATCATCGATGTGATGTTAGGCTTTTTACATCTAAAACAAGTTGTTAAACTATCTATTACAACACAGAAATAAGTAAAAGAGATAAAAGGTACAAAAGTAAATTAGTGAAGAAGGAGTAAACAATTGGTCCCATTTTTACATCATCAAGTCCGTATGGACTCATTATGGCCTTGATATATGTCTATCCAGACCTTATATCCAACAAGAATGGTCAACCTTACACAACTCAAGGAAAATGATTAGTAACACAAATAGAGGTCCACGATGACCTAAAGACAGCATTAAATAGAATGATAATAACATGTTTAATAAAATTACATGCAAATATGAATGTTCATGGAACATACTAAAATGATGGTTATAACTAAGAGGATGATAAGCTAATTAAGTAAAGGAGAACATAAAATCTATCACAACAATATTCATGATAACTACATTTTAGAACATATGTTTATATGGACTACACTTTTCAAGAAAAGAAGTCTGTGCAACCTTCATATTAGTTCCAGAATGTAAGTTTCATATATAATGATAAATAGAATGATTAAGATTAATTATAAAGATATATTAAATATCAATATAGATTAGTAAAATGTTGTAGTGATTAGTGTAGATGAAACATACATTATTAGACATTAAATAAATGTTAAAATAGATTATAAAAGATGAATATAAAATTGTTATTGAACAATGTTCTATACAAACTTGATATTATATACAAATTCAAACAATAGGTCTATATGGACTTTAACACCCATTAAAATAGGTCTATGTAGACATAAGCATTAGTTCTAAAAAGTAAGTGCGATTATAATTTTCTAATGAATGAACAAAAAATGATAAAAGTAATTTAAAATGTTAACCTACTCCTATAATCTACATGGGGATTAAATAGAATCACCTCACGTGTTAATTAATCTCGGGAGATCCTTAATTAAAGAAAAGACATGAAAAGAATGAATAAGGATGAAGAATCAAAGGACCCTTAGATCTTACCTTGAAGTTAGCACTAAGCAATAAGGCAAATGTTGGGTTTTGGAAAAAGAATTATTCTAGTGAGTTTTTAGGACTAGTAAAGTGAATCTTGCTTTAGAGTCCTTACCTTAGACTCTCAATATTTTGGGTCTTACTTCATAATGATTGTTAATAATGAATTATGTTGATAAAAAAGGGTATTTATAGGGTTTCTAAGTAGCATTCCCATCTAAAAGAAAGAGAGTTCTAGTAAGATTAGGAATCATAGACTAAATAGAAAGATTAAGTTTTTGGAAGCTTTTAGACATATGGTATGTACAGACTATATGTTAGGGACATAGGTTCATGTTGACTAAGGCTTTTATTTATCCTAGTGGACTATGGGCCATGGGCTTTATTCCTTTAGGTTAGTTCTATGTTAGTTTGTATAGCCTTTATGGTAACTAGTCCATGCAAACTTGCACCATGATGGTCTATATAGACCTTGATTTATAGTTTTATTTTATCTTGTTGCTTTGGCCTATCTCTAGCTATCATCACAGGCCTAAAAAGTGAATGAGTCCATACTGTTAGGCTTTACCCCGTCACCCCCATTGGAATCATTATTAGCCTTTAGGCTTAAGCTTAGCCACCTAAGCCTTCCACTGCCGACATAGATTCCCATTTTTTTTCTCAAATTTAGGTCACATCATCAGCTTTTTGGGTTAGGTCATTGTCCAAATCCATTAGAAAGTTTTAAACCCAAAATCTTGCCATCTATAATAAGGGATATGACTAAAGAGGTAGTAACGATGCAAAGGAAGGAGGTCATTATAGGATATTGATATTAATAGAGGGATTCAAAGGTTTACTTCTTATTTTAGGTACATAATTCGATCATTATTTCATAAAACTAACTAAAAAAGAATAGAGATGAGCTGAGGAAGCATAATGGAAATTGATGGAGAAGAGTAATAATTATATGAGAAAAAATGACATACATTTCTGCTAGCAATTGATTGGTTAGTTTATGCCTTGTGTTGCTAATAAAATCTTTTCATTTTTATGAGTAAATGAGAGTGTGTGGTAATTTTATGTATTAAAAAGGGATTATAGTTATTCTAGAATTGCTAGAACTAGTAGAAAGGTAGTATAATAGGAAAACTTTAATTTGCAGAATTTGGGCAAAGAGAGACAACAAATAAGGCCATTGTCTTTCTTATTTTGGATGAGGTAAAATGAATAAAATTTAACTAGGATTTAATTAGGCATGAAATAGAAATCGAGGAGAATGGGGAAGTCAATTGGGGGTGAAGGGGGAGCCATTGAACCACTATTGTAGTTTTTGTGGTGTCTAAAGAGATGAATTAGGCTAATATAGCAGGGATTAATCTGAGGTCACAAGAGTATAGTGTCTAGAAAAAAAGGGCATTTCATGTTTAGAAATATCTATTACAACACAAAAATAAGTAAAAGAGATAAAAGGTATAAAAGTAAATCAGTAAAGAAGGAGTAAACAATTGGTCCCATTACTAGATCAAGTCTTTGTGGACTCATTATGGCCTTAGTATATGTCTATCTAAACCTTATATCCAACAAGAATGGTCAATCTTACACAAGTGAAGGAAAATGATTAGTAACACAAATTGAGGTCCACAATGACCTAAAGACAGCATTAAATAGAATGATAATAACATGTTCAATAAAATTACATGGAAATATGAATGTTCATGGAACATACTGAAATGATGGTTATAACTAAGAGGATGATATGCTAATCATGCAAAGGAGAACATAAATCTATCACAATGATATTCATGATAACTACATTTTAAAACATATGTTCATATGGACTACACTTTTCAAGAAAAGGAGTCTGTGCAACCTTCATATTAGTTCTAGAATGTAAGTTTCATATATAATGATAAATAAAATTATTAGGATCAATTACAAAGGCATATTAAACATCAATATAGATTAGTAAAATGTAGTAGTGATTAATATAGATGAAACATACATTATTAGACATTAAATAAATGTTAAAATGGATTATAGAAGATGAATATAAAACTGTTATCGAACAGTGTTTTGTACGAAGTTGATATTATATACAAATTCAAACAATAGGTCCATGTTGACCTTAACACCCATTAAAATAGGTTCATGTAGACTTAGGCATTACTTCCAAAAAGTAAGTGCGATTACAATTTTCCAATGAATGAACAAAAAATGATGAAAGTAATTTAAAAGGTTAACCTACTCCTATAATCTACATAGGGATTAAATAGAATCACCTCGTATGTCAATTAATCTTGAGAGATCCTTAATTAAAGAAAAGACATGGAAAGAATGAATAAAGATAAAGATTAAAAGGAGCCTTAGATCTTACCTTGAAGGTAGCACCAAGCAATAAGGCAAATGTTGGGTTTTGGAAAAAGAATTATTCTAGTGAGTTTTTAAGACTAGTAAAGTGAATCTTGCTTTAGAGTCCTTAACTTAGGCTCTCAATATTTTGGGTCTTATTTCATAATGATTGTTAATAATGAAATAGGTTGATAAAAAGGGTATTGATAGGGTTTTTAAGTAGTATTCCCATCCAAAAGAAAGAGAGTTCTAGTAATATTAGGAATCAAAGACCAGATATGAAGATTAAGTTTTTAGAAGCTTTTAGACATATGGTCTTTGCAGACTATATATTAGGGATATAGGTTCGTGCGGACTAAGGCTTTTATTTGTCCTAGTGGACCATGGGACATGGGCTTTATTCCTTTAGGTTGGTTTTATGTTATTTTGTATAGACTTTATGGTAGCAAGTCCATGCAAACTTCTACTATGATGGTCTATATGGACGATGATGTAAGGTTTTCTTTTATCTTATTGCTTTGGCTAATCTCTAGCAATCATCATAGGCCCAAAAAGTGAATGAGTCCATACTACTAGGCTTTAGCCCCTCACCCCCATTGGAATCATTGTTAGCCTTTAGGCTTAGGCCTAACCACCCATGCCCTCCACTACCAATATAGATTCCCATTTTTTTCTCTAATTTAGGTCACATCATGAGCTTTTTGGGTTAGGTCAATGTACAAATCCATAAGAAAATTCCAAACCCAAAATCTAGCCATCTATAATAAGAGATGTAACTAAAGGGGTAATAGCGATGCAAAGGAAGGAGATTATTTTAGGATATTGAAATTGATAGAGGAATTCAAAGGTTTACTTCTTATTTTAGGTACAGAATTAGATCATTATTTCATAAAATTAACTAAAAACGAATAGAGATGAGCTAAGGAAGCATAATGGAAATTAATGTAGAAGAGTATTAATTATATGAAAAAAAATGACATGAATTTCTGCTAGCAATTGATTGGTTAGTTTATGCCTTATGTTGCTAATAAAATCTTTTCATTTTTATGAGTAAATGAGAGTGTGTGGGAATTTTGTGTGGGATTATAATTATTCTAGAATTGCTCGAACTAGTTGAAAGGCAGCATAATAGGAAAACATTAATTTGTAGAATTTGGGCAATAAGAGACAACAAATAAGGCCATTGTCTTTCTTATTTTGGATGAGGTAAAATGAATAAAATTTAATTAGGATTAATTAGGCATGAAATAAAAATTGAGGTGAATAGGGAAGTCAATTAGGGATGAAGGGGGAGCCATTGAACCACTGTTGTAGTTTTTATGGTGTCTAAAGAGATGAATCAGGCTAATATAGTGAGGACTAATGTGAGGTCACAAGAGTATAGTGTCTAGAAAAAAAAAGGGCATTTCATGTTTAGAAATATCTATTACAACATGAAAATAAGTAAAAGAGATAAAAGGTATAAAATTAAATAATTAAAAAAGGAGTAAACAATCGGTCCCATTTCTACATCATCAAGTCTTTATGGACTCATTATGGCCTTGGTATATGTCTATCCAAACCTTATATCCAACAAGAATGGTCAATCTTACACAAGTCAAGTAAAATGATTAGTAACACAAATTAAGGTCCACAATGACCTAAAGACAGCATTAAATAGAATGATAATAACATGTTCAATAAAATTACATAGAAGTATGAATGTTCATGGAACATTCTGAAATGATGGTTATAACAAAGAGGATGATAAGTTAATCATGCAAAGGAGAACATAAATCTATCACAACAATATTCATGATAACTACATTTTAGAACATATGCTTATATGGACTACACTTTTGAAGAAAAGGAGTCCGTGTAACCTTCATATTAGTTCTAGAATGTAAGTTTCATATATAATGATAAATAGAATGATTAGGATCAATTACAAAGACATATTAAACATCAATATAGATTACTAAAATGCTGTAGTGATTAACATAGATGGAACATACATTATTAGACATTAAATAAATGTTAAAATAGATTATAGAAGATGAATATAAAACTATTATTGAGCTATGTTCTGTATGAACTTGATATTATATACAAATTCAAATAATAGGTCCATGTGGACCTTAACACCCATTAAAATAGGTTCATGCGGACTTAGGCATTAGTTCTAAAAAGTAAGTGCGATTACAATTTTCTAATGAATGAATAAAATATGATGAAAGAAATTTAAAAGGTTAACCTACTTCTATAATCTCCATGGGGATTAAATAGAATCACCTCGTATGTGAATTAATCTCAAGAGATCCTTAATTAAAGAAAAGATATGAAAAGAATGAATAATGATGAAGAATGAAAGTAGCCTTAGATCTTACCTTGAAGTTTGCACTAAGCAATGAGGCAAATGTTGGGTTTTGGAAAAAGAATTATTCTAGTGAATTTTTAGGAATAGTAAAATGAATCTTACCTTAGATTCTATACCTTAGACTCTTCAAATTTTGTGTCTAACTTCATAAAGATTGTTAGTAATGAAATAAGTTGATAAAAGGGGTATTTATATTCTAAGTAGCATTCCCATCTAAAAGAAAGAGAGTTCTAGTAAGATTAGGAATCAGAGCCTAGATAGGAAGATTAAGTTTTTGGAAGCTTTTAGATAAATGGTCTATGCAGACTATATGTTAGGGACATAGGTTCGTGTTGACCAAGGCTTTGATTTGTCCTAGTAGACCATGGGCCATGCGCTTTATTCCTTTAGGTTGGTTCTATGTTAGTCTATACAAACTTTATAGTAGTAAGTCCATGCAAACTTGCACTATGTTAGTCTGTACAGACCATGATTTAAGGATTTTTTGTCTTGTTACTTGGGCCTATCTCTATCTATCATCATATGCCCAAAAAGTGAATGAGTCCATACTCCTAGGCTTTACCCCCTTACCCCCATTGGAATCATTGTTAGCCTTCAGGCTTGGGCCTAATCGCCTAAGCCTTCCACTACTAACATAGATTCCCATTTTTTTCTCTAATTTAGGTCACATCATAAGCTTTTCATGTCAGGTCATTGTCTAAATATGTAAGAAAATTCTAAACCCAAAATCTGGCCATCTATTAGAAGGGATGTAACTGAAGTGGTATTAGCGATGCAAAGGAAGGAGGTTGTTATAAGATGTTAGTGTTAATAGAGGGATTCAAAGTTTTACTTCTTATATTAGGTATACAATTTGATCATTATATCATAGAATTAACTAAAAAAGAATAAAGATGAGTTGAGGAAGCATAATGGAAATTGATGTAAAAGAGTAATAATTATATGAAAAAAATGACATGCATTTCTGCTAACAATTGATTGGTTAGTTTATGCCTTTTATTGCTAATAAAATCTTTCCATTTTTATGAGTAAATGAGAGTTTGTGGTAATTTTATGTGTTAAAAAGGGATTATAGTTATTTTGGAATTGCAAGAACTGGTTGAAAGGTAGCATAACAAGAAAACTTTATTTTGCAGAATTTGGGCAAAGAGAGACAACAAATAAGGCCATTGTCTTTCTTATTTTGGATGAGGTAAAATGAATAAAATTTAACTAAGATTAATTAGGCATGAAATAGAAATTGAGGTGAACAGGGAAGTCAGATGGGGATGAAGGGGGAGCTATTGAACCATTGTTGTAGTTTTTGGGGTGTTTAAAGAGATGAATTAGGCTAATATAGCAGGGACTGATCTGAGGTCACAAGAGTATAGTGTCTAGAAAAAAAGGGCATTTCATGTTTAGAAATATCTATTACAACACAAAAATAAGTAAAAGAGATAAAAGGTACAAAAGTAAATAAGTAAAGAAAGAGTAATCAATTAGTCCTATGACTACATCATCAAGTTTGTATAGACTCATTATGGCCTTGGTATATTTCTATCTAGACCTTATATCTAACAAGAATGGTCAATCTTACACAACTCCAAGAAAATGATTAGTAACACAAATAGAGGTCCATGATGAGCTAAAGATAGCATTTAATAGAATTATAATAGCATGTTCAATAAAATGACATGGAAATATGAATCTTCATGGAACATACTAAAATGATGGTTATAACTAAAAGGATGATAAGCTAATTATGCAAAGAAGAACATAAATCTATCGCAACGATATTCATGATAACTACTACATTTTAGAACATATGTTCATATGGACTGCACTTTTCATGAAAAGGAGTTCGTGCAACTTTCATATTAGTTCCAAAATGTAAGTTTCATATATAATGATGAATAGAATGATTAAAATCAATTACAAAGACATATTAAACATCAATATAGATTAGCAAAATGTTGTAGTGATTAATATAGATGAAACATACATTATTAGACATTAAATAAATATTAAAATAAATTATAGAAGATGAATATAAAACTATTATCGAACAATGTTTTGTACGAACTTGATATTATACACAAATTCAAACAATAGGTCTATATGGACCTCAATATCCATTAAAATAGGTCCATATGGACTTAGGCATTAGTTCCAAAAAGTAAGTGCGATTACAATTTTCTAATGAATAAATAAAATATGATGAAAGTAATTTAAAAGGTTAACCTACCCTATAATCTCTATGGGGATTAAATAGAATCACATCACATGTTAATTAATCTCGAGATATCCTTAATTAAAGAAAAGACATGAAAAGAATGAATAAGGATGAAGAATGAATGGAGCCTTAGATCTTACCTTGAAGTTAGCATCAAACAATAAGGCAAATATTGTGTTTTGGAAAAAGAATTATTCTAGTGAGATTTTAGGACTAGTAAAGTGAATCTTGCTTTAGAGTCTTTACCTTAAACTCCCAAAATTTTTTATCTCACTTCATAATGATTGTTAATAATGAAATAGGTTGAGAAAAAAGGTATTTATAGGGTTTTTAAATAGTATTCCCATCTAAAAGAAAGAGAGGTCTAGTAATATTAGGAATCAGAGACTCGATAAGAAGATTAAGTTTTTAGAAGCTTTTAGACAAATGGTCTATGCAGACTCTATGTTAGGGACATAGGTTTAAACTGATCAAGGTTTTGATTTGTCCTAGTAGACTATGGTCCATAGGCTTTATTCCCTTAGGTTTGTTCTATGTTATTCTATGTAGACTTTATGGCAGCAAGTCCATGCAAACTTGCACCGTGATGGTCCGTATAGACTATGATTTAAGGTTTTTTTTATCTTGTTGCTTAGCACTATCTCTAGCTATCATCATAGGCCCAAAAAGTGAATGAGTCCATACTGCTAGGCTTTACCCCTTTACCCCCATTGGAATCATTGTTGGCCTTTAGGCTTGGGCCTAACCACTTAAGCCCTCCAGTACCAACATAAGCTTTTCATGTCAGGTCAATGTCCAAATCCATAAGAAAATTATAAACCTAAAATCTTGCCATCTATAATAAGGGATGTAACTGAAGGGGTAGTAGCGATGTAAAAAAAAGGAGGTCATTGCAGGATGTTGATATTAATAAAGGGATTCAAAGTTTTACTTCTTATTTTAGGTACACAATTCAATCATTATTTCATAGAATTAACTAAAAAAGAGTGCAGATGAGTTGAGGAAGCATAATAAAAATTGATGTAGAATAGTAATAACTATATGAAAAAAATGACATGTATTTCTGCTTGCAATTGGTTAGTTAGTTTATGCCTTGTGTTGCTAATAAAATCTTTTCATTTTTATGAGTAAATGAGAGTGTGTGGTAATTTTGTGTGTTAAAAAGGGATTATTGTTATTTTGGAATTGCTAGAACTAGTTGAAATGTAGCATAACTAGAAAACTTTATTTTGCATAATTTAGGCAAAGAGAGATAACAAATAAGGCCATTGTCTTTCTTATTTTGGATGAGGTAAAATGAATAAAATTTAACTAGGATTAAGTGGGCATGAAATAGAAATTAAGGTGAATAGGGAAGTCAATTGGGGATGAAGGGGGAGCCATTAAACCACTGTTATAGTTTTTGTAGTGTCTAAAGAGATAAATTAGGCTAATATAGTGGGGACTGATGTGAGGTCACAAGAGTATAGTGTCTAGAAAAAAAAGGGCATTTCATGTTTAGAAATAGGAATTGTTCTTAAATGAATACACAAGAGTAATTTTATCCATAGGCATAATCATGTAGTCTTAAAAGTGATAAAATGCTGAGCATAACCAGTTGAGCTGAGACATTAGTTTGCATATAAATTCAGAAATGTTATGTGGTTGCATAATTTTATGTATCATTCTTCATTAATATTACAAGTAAATCAAAACTACATTAAGTTACATGTTCATGTAAGAAAGAAAAATCATATATACAGCCATGCATGATAATATGTACCATAAATATATAGGAATAGGCATAGGTAATGGGATCCATAACATTTGGCATACACCAACATGTCAAAAGAAATTTATAGACACCATATTGATCATGCATTTAATTCTAAGGGGTGCACAACAATTGGTATAGCCTATAATGGTAAATCACTTTGTTTTCAATCTTGATGAAGGGTACATTTTCTAATTTTCTAAAAGTTGAGTAAAATAATACTCTTGATATAAAAGATACAATCATACATGTAAAATGATATAGATATACCTATTCATATATGTATGTTATGAGACTCATGGATGACATCCATCTATATATATGTAGAATTGGCTGTGGTAATAGCATTTCATAATAATTTCATTAAAATACAAACTAAGTATAGATAACCATATTAATGTGAAAAATAACCTTGCCAGTACAAGTTACATTTGAATTATGTATTATAGTGCAATAAAAGTAGCATTAATATTTCTTTAGAATAATTAAAATAATGCTTTATCAAACTTGTGAATAGTATTAGTAGATATGCAATTAATAGAACCCGGGTAATATCCTTTAGAACTCTAGACAAGATAAACCTAGCATGCTAAGGTAGGGACCCCAGTGCCATAAGGCATTAGATATGCCTTTTATCAA
>CANXYI011922867.1:0-10514 GCA_948208565.1 Hura crepitans | reverse complement strand
ATTTTTGCACATTATAAAAAATAATCAAAATCATTTTTGTACCTAATTAATTAGTGTTTTGTTAATAAAATGGGTTTTGATTTTTTTTTAATAAAAGTCATGATAATAAAAGCTATCTTCTAAAAATGGCATATGATAACTAAAGTTCTCAAGACAATCAATCACCCAATTTCATGTATAATATTTTTAATTTCAAGCACTTTATTTTATTTCTATAAATATGTTTCTTATGATTCTTTCAACATGAATATGTGATTTATTTTAATTGTAAAACTCGCTTGACAATAAAAATAATATTATAATTTCAAATCAAACTTTCATATGAACTTGAGGTATAAATAAGTGTAGGATTCCGAACCACTCTAGTTTTGGCCCTATAAGGTATTTCCCAACTCTAGTTGGGTAGCAACTCCTACCTTATGGTGCCCAACTGGCTCTTACTAGGCTAATCAAATATGAATGGCTTATGATTCCTCTAAAATAGGAAACGACCATTTTACCCCTAAAATGGCCATTTTGCCAAAAATGGTCATTTTTTTGCCTTGGGAAATGTGTATAAATATTGAAATATTTTTTCCAAAAAGGGAGCCTTTTTTTCTTAAAATATGTGTACCAAATTCTTTAAAAAAAACCTTTCAAATACTATTTTTGTAATTCTTAAAGATTTTCTGCACAATTGTCTAATCTTGAAGAGATGTTTTCTAAAGGCAAATATACATAGTGGGTTGACAAAATTCTTTTCTCTTTCTTTAATTTTTTCTTTCTCTTTTATCTATCTACTAGTCAGATGTGATAATTTATTTGTACAATATTTTTGTTATATTTATTTGACTATTTATTTCATTTTATTTTTTCTTTGTCCGTCTATTTTGCTTCACATAGTAACATCTTAATTTTATAGTGATGCAAGTTGTTTGATTTATTAGGGCTTGATTTGTCCTTTCTTTCTGCCATCTCACTGAACACCGGTGAAGTAGCCCTTTACCATCCCTTTATTTTTATTCCTTTTTTTTATTGTTATTTGTGCTCATTCTTCTACTGATTCACTTTATTATTGCCCATTTTATTTATTTAGATTGTATTTTAGGATATTTCAAAATGTAATTTTATTTTCATTTTCATTTGGTTAGAACATATTTTAGGTAATTACCATGTAATCTTTTTTTTTTTACTTTTGTTGTTGATTATTTCCTTATATATTCCATGAATGTTGTAATAGGTAGAAAATGATTTTTGTACGTTGTAAAAAATAATCAAAATCATTTTTGTACCTAATTAATTGGTGTTTTATTAATAAAATTGATTTTAATTTTTCTTAATAAAAGTCACGAAAATAAAATCTATCTTCTAAAATTGGCATGTGAGAACCAAAGTTCTTAAGACAATCAATCACTTAATTTCATGTATGATATTTTTAATTTCAAGCACTTTATTTGACTTCTGTAAATATGTTTCTTGTGATTCTTTCCATATGAATATATAATTTATTTTAATTGTAAAACCCACTTAAGAATAAGAATAATATTATAAATTCAAATTAAACTTCTGTATTAACTTGAGGTATAAATAAGAGTAGAGTTCCGAACCACTTTGGTCTTGGCCCTACAAGGTATTTTCCAATTCCTGTTGGGTGGCGACTCCTATCTTATGGTGCCCAACTCACACTTTCTAGGCTAATCAAATAAGAATGGCTTAGGATTTCTCTAAAATGGCAAAATGACCATTTTCACCTCTGAAATGGCCATTTTTTGCCTTGAAAAATGTGTACAAACACTAAAATGTTTTTTTTTTCCAAAAAGGGATCCTTTTTTCTTGAAACACATGTGCTAGAAACTTAAAAAACACCTTTTAAACACTATTTTTGTAATTTCTAAAGATTTTCTGCGTAATTGTCTAATCTTGTCGAGATCTTTTTTGAAGGCAAATATACACGGTGGGTTAACCTTTTTCTTAATAAAAGTCACGATAATGAAATATGTCTTTTAAAAATGGCTTGTGAGAACCAAAGTTCTCAAGACAATCAATCACTCGATTTCATGTGTGATATTTTTAATTTCAAGCACTTTATTTAATTTCTATAAATATGTTTCTTGTGATTCTTTCGATGTGAATATGTGATTTATTTCAATTGCAAAACCCACTTAAGAATAAGAATAATATTATAAATTCAAATCAAACTTCTATATTACCTTGAGGTATAAATAAGAGTTGGGTTCCAAACCACTCTTGTTTTGGCCCTACAAGGTATTTTCCAACTCCAGTTGGGTGGCGACTCTTATCTTATGATGCCCAACTTGCTCTTTCTTGGCTAATCAAATAAGAACGGCTTAGGATTCCTCTAAAATAAGAAATAGCCATTTTGCCAAAAGGGTTGTTTTCACCTCTAAAATGGCCATTTTTTACCTCGAGAAATGTGTATAAATACTGAAAGGTTTTTTTCCAAAAAGGGAGCCTTTTCTTGAAATACGTGCACTATAAACTTAAAAGGACCTTTCAAACACTATTTTCGTAATTTTTGAAGAATTTTTTGCGCAATTGTCTAATCTTGTCGAGATCTTTTTTCAAGGCAAATATACACAATGGGTCGATCAAGTTTTTTTCTATTTCTTTTATTTTTTTCTTTCTCTTTTATCCATCTATCAGTTAGATGTGATTATTTATTTGTACAATATCTTTGTTGTATTTATTTAACTGTTTATTTCATTTTATTTTTTGCTCATCCGTTTAGTTTGCTTCGCATACTAACATCTTAATTTTATTGTGACGTGAGTTGTTTGATTTATTAGGGCCTTATTTGTCTTTTCTTTATACCATTTCAGTGAACACCAGTGTAGTAGCCCTTTGCTATCCCTTTATTTTTCCTTGTTTATTGCTATTTGTGCTCTTTATTTTCTTCTACTGGTTCACTTTATTATTGCCCATTTTATTTATTTAGATTGTATTTTAGGATATTTTAAAATGTCATTATATTTTTATTTTCATTTGGTTAGAATGTATTTTAGGTAATTACCATGTAATCTTTTTTTATTTTTATTGTTGATTATTTCCCTGTAAATTCCATGAATGTTGTAATAGGTAGAAAATGATTTTTACACGTTGTAAAAAATAATCAAAATCATTTTTGTACCTAATTAATTGGTGTTTTGTTAATAAAATGGGTTTTGATTTTTCTTAATAAAAGTCACGATAATAAAATCTATCTTCTAAAAATGGCATACAAGAACTAAAGTTCTCAAGACAATCAATCACCTGATTTCATGTATGATATTTTTAATTTTAAGCACTTTATTTGATTTCTATAAATATGTTTTTTTTGTGATTCTTTCAACATGAATATGTTATTTATTTTAATTGTAAAACCTATTAGAGAATAAGAATAATATTATAAATTCAAATCGAACTTTTGTATTACCTTGAGGTATAAATAAGAGTAAGGTTCTGAACTACTTTGGTTTTGGCCCTATAAGGTTTTTCCCAACTTCGGTCGAGTGGTGACTCCTACCTTGTGATGCCCAACTCGCTCTTTCTAGGCTAATCAAATAGGAATGGCTTAGGATTCCTCTAAAATAGGAAACAGTCGTTTTACCCTCAAAACAACCATTTTGCCAAAAATGGCTGTTTTCACCTCCAAAATGGCTATTTTCTACCCTAGGAAATGTGTATAAATATTTAAATGTTTTTCCAAAAAGGGAGCCTTTTTTCTTGAAATATGTGCACCAGAAACTTAAAAAAAACCTTTTAAACACTATTTTTGTAATTTTTGAAATTTATTTAACAATTGTCTAATCTTATTGAGATCTTTTCTAAAGGCAAATATACATAGTGGGTCGATCGAGTTTTTTTTCTATTTCTTTTATTTTTTTCTTTCTCTTTTATCCATTTATCAGTTAGATGTGATTATTTATTTGTACAATATTTTTGTTGTATTTATTTAACTATTTATTTCATTTTATTTTTTGTTCATCCACCTATTTTGCTTCGCATACTAACATCTTAATTTTTATTGTGATGTGAGTTGTTTGATTTATTAGGGCCTGATTGTCTTTTCTTTCTGCCATCTCACTGAACACCAGTGACCATCCCTTTATTTTTATTTCCTTTTTTATTGCTATTTGTGCTCTTTATTTTCTTTTGCTGATTCACTTTATTATCGCCCATTTTATTTATTTAGATTGTGTTTTAAGATATTTCAAAATATAATTTTATTTTTATTTTCATTTGGTTAGAATGTATTTTAGGTAATTACCATGTAATCTTTTTTTTTATTTTTATTGTTTATTATTTCCCTGTATATTCCATGAATGTTGTAATAGGTTGAAAATGATTTTTGCATATTGTAAAAAATAATCAAAATCATTTTTATATCTAATTAATTAGTGTTTTGTTAATAAAATGGGTTTTGATTTTTCTTAATAAAAGTCACAATAATAAAATATGTTTTCTAAAATTGACATGCAAGAACCAAAGTTCTCAAGACAATAAATTACCCGATTTCATGTATGATATTTTTAACTTTAAGCATTTTATTTGATTTCTATAAATATGTTTCTTGTGATTCTTTTCACATGAATATATGATTTATTTTAATTGTAAAACCCACTTAAGAATAAGAATAATATTATAAATTCAAATCAAACTTTCATATTAACTTGAGGTATAAATAAGAATAGGGTTTCAAACCACTCTAGTTTTAGCCCTATAAGGTATTTTTCAACTCTGGTTAGGTGGCAACTCTGACCTTATGGTGCCCAACTCGCTCTTTCTAGGCTAATCAAATAAGAATGACTTAGGATTCTTCTAATTTCCTTATCATCTTTTGGGACTGGAGGAGTGATAGTTATGTCGATTTTTTGGCTATTTCGGTTTGATCGGCCCCAAAAAGAACGGGACATGAATTGGTACTTATGTGTTTATAAATTTTGAGTCGAGTTGAATTGCTGTGTTGGTTTTTAGAGAATTGAAGATCAATGGCGATCATTGCTACAATGAATTTAAAGATATAACTCATTCTTTTCTATGGTGACCAAAGAGTAGGTGTAGCAAATTGAGTTAGTGTCATGTAGTGGGCGATTCTAGAAAAGGAAATAAAATTTGCTTATAGTTTATTTTTCTACAATGAATTTTCTCGATGAATTATAGCAAATTACGGTCTTCAATTTCTATAGTAAGAGAAGTTACGAATAAATAAGGTTATAAGGGTTAAGGTTTGAGGTTTAGCTAATATTAAGCTACTGAGTTAGGGTGATTTCTATAGTCTTACAATCATAGCAAGTCTAGTTATAAAAGAGGTGAAATAGTTTAAGGAGATATAGCGATGGAGTCTTTGGTAATTACCTCTAGTTGCTAGTTAAACTGTACAGTAGACAGTGCTACTATTTGAGTTGTTGTAGTAGATATAGCCATAGGCAAAATGCATTTTTAGGTCAGACTTAGAGGATTTCGAGAATTGAAAAGTTTTAATGAAATAAAAATGGTAGCTAAAAAAGTTTTGATGTACTCCTAAAAGTAAGTATCCAAGTTTAATATGTTATAATTAATAGTTTCATGTATTTTCATTATTTAAAGTATAACAGGACTAATTATGAGTATGGTTATATGCAAATTAAAGTATAATGAACTTATATGTATATGATGAATTTAACTTATGTAATGAGAAAGAGGTAGACTCATAAAATATATGATTATATGAGCTCAGAGCAAGAATAATTGTAAATTGAATTATTTAATTATATATATATATATATATATGTCAATTTGATGCTTTTCATTCTCATACGTGGCCTTGTTGTAGCTGTATGTATAACCATGGTTGAATTAAATGATTTATGATGTAAGGTAATTGATAGTTGAATGACACATTGAATATGCCTACATATGATAAAAGTGTGTAAAGATTACATATGGGTTATATAAGTTATTTAAGGATGGGACATGTAGGTCTATAAATTTTAGTTGTATTATAATATTAATCAAGTGATAAAGTATGTGTATGGATTATTGATGACTTAGAGTACTCGCCAAATAGTGGCTAAATGGTCACTAATATGTGCCTTAAGATGGCTAAGTTTAATTATGAGATATAGTGTATTATGCTTGATAATATCATTGATTGATTTCATAAGGTTATAGTCATACATAATAGTGTGACAAAGGTGAGGGAGTGGTATTTTGAGCATAATCATATTACGTATTTTTTATGATACATTAGTGTATATTATGTATTTGATGCATATGATAGCATGGAAGAACGTAGATATGGGATGGATATTTTACAATTAAATTTTATGTGTGCTTAGGTCTTAGTACATAATGCATCGAATGATATTAATCCCAAATGAAACTTTGAGTGAAAGGCATGATAGTGATAGTTGTAAAAGCTAATCGAGTTTACATTTATGCAACAGCTTAATGACATGAGATGCAAAATTCATACTTGTAATATGAAAGTAAATTGTATTGATTTAAGGTATGTAACTACATTTGCTATATTCTATTTATTAGTATGGCTAAAGTAAAGGCTATGACTATGTTTAAACTTATGATTGAACTATATTAATAAATGTTAAGTTTCAAAAAGTCGTAGGAATAATTATGAACATGAGAATAGGTATGCTTTTTTATGTTTATGATTTTGAGGTGATGTAAGATGTAAATTTGCTGGCATATAATGAACTATGTCTTAATATTGTTATAATGATATATGTTATGCGTATGAGAATTTGGTTGTAATGATGTTAGGTACATGACAACTCCTATTATATTTGTGCTTATGCCTATGGTGTCTTATAATGCTTGTTGATAAGCATGTAAATGCTTATGCTTGATATAGATTGGCTAAAAATGGATGAAAGTGTTATTTTCATATAGGAAAAATTTAAATAAAGTTATGGCTACTATGAATATACAATGGATTATGACATTTTTATAGGCCAAAATGGTCAAGTGTGGAGACTTGATGTTAAATCATATACTACATCAAGTGAATATAATATGGAATAGCCTAAAAGAGGTTATAATGGCTTATTATGTTACGATGAGTATAATCCATAAAATAATGAACGTTATGTTTGAAAGAAGCTTATGCTTTAGGTGATGATAAATGTAACATTATGCTTATACGATGGTAAGAATGTTTTAGTAGAATTAAAGACCTTTAATCTTTCCCTTAAGGTTATGTGTTAGCCAAATCAATGATAAAAATGCATTTAATCTATCTTAAGAACGAGAAATATGATAATGTGAGGTTATGTCATGTGGACTAGTTGAATCCTTTAAAAAGTAAGTAAATAATGATTTATGTATCATACCATGTGTATAGGGATTTGTAGATGTATTTATGCTAAAGCATGTGTTAAGAGCCTAATTACTCATGATATGTTGTTAAATGAAAGAAGTGGTTATATATCACTTTATCATGATGTGGCCATATAGCCTAGTTAGTATGCATGAGTTATGTCGAATGAACATAGCTTGTTTGAGATATATGGTTTACTCAATGATAGGCTATGTGAGCTATTAGAGCATGTGACAGTCTATATACAGTATGTGATCATGTTATACTATGTTGATGATCTTTTGTAAATATAAGGTGTCAACTTCTATGAAAGGCATAATAAGATAAAAAAAGTATTGTGACACTATTCTTTTCCTCATATGGTCAAAAGACTCATATGGATTATGTTGATACTTAAGCTTACCTCAAGTGGCTATAAGATTATAATATGTGTACGACAACATATGCAGCCTTAATGTAAGCAAATTATTATAATTTTTCCTATAAGGTCATATAATGACCAATTAAACAAAAGTCTATTTTTTTGTTTAAAACACATAAAAAAGAGAAACATAAGCAAATATGATGATTAGCCCATACATTTAGATAACCTAGATTAGATAAGTTGACCAATCCATTAAGGAACATAGTAGTTACTAGGGTACATCTGTACCATATTATGACTTTTGGGTTTAATATATGACCTTCAGGTCTAGTAGTTAACCTTCTGGTCCTACAGATAACCTTCAAGTCCAATAGATAACCTTCAAGTTTAGTAGATGACCTTTAAGTCTAGTAGTCATCCTTTGGGTCTAGAAGAGGACCTTTATGGTCTAGTATAGACTCTATAGCCCACTAGTCCCGTTATCCAATTTTGGGCTTTTATCTGTAAGTATGGGTAAGATAATTGGATAATAATGCCTAATAAGAAGCGAAAAAAGAAATGAAATAAGAATATTTCTATATGTTTATATATTTGTTAAGTGTGTAATGTATTGATACTAAACATGGTGACTATTAACTTGCTTGTTCAATTATGCTTTCAGTATACTCTAAGGGTTATTGTTGTGTCATTATCATTCTTATGCATCAATGCATAAATATGCCTATACACACACACACACACATATCTCTTATGGTTAAGCAAGATAAATGAGTAATATCATGAAATTAAGCTTGTGCAAATAAAATAAGATATATTAACAATTATCTAAGTACCATTTATATGTCATACACCTAAGGTTAATAATGTTCATGAAATTATAGATTTAAACTTATATATATCTTAGTGAACTCTTTATATGTTTTATGTCTTTAGTTATGTTATAACCATCATATAGGTCTATTGTGCTATTAGATACTTAATTTATCTTTAGAGTCATAAATATATCAATACTGTAACACTAGAGAAACAAGGTTTCATGAACAGTACTTCCTGAGGCATGAATAGTGTCTCTTAAGGACCTGGGGCACCTTATGGTGGTAAAGGGGGAAGTATTAGTCATAAAACTTTGACGGGCCTAAAAATAATGAAAATGAAATAATTAAAACTTTTAGTAGAACTAATAAATCATTTTAAGCTGAGAACTATTTAAAAATGGTTTAGTTGGCACTATGTTGAGAGAGTCCTAGGATGTGCCTAGATGGACTTGAAAATGGCATGCCCTAAAGGTCAAAAATTCCAAAGAATCTAATGGTGAAGGATTATAATTTTTGGAGGTCATTTGATATTTATTTAGAATTTCTTAATTACACGAGTGAGTAGTTAACCCAGTTCCCTTTAGAGTTTTGACTTAAGATTTTAAAAGGCTCGTAATGGGCACTATTAAGAATTTTTAGCTCTAAAAGAATGAATTTTAGAGTCCTAGAACAATTATTTTGAATTTTTGAAGCTTTAAACTAAAATTAGATTAAAATGGATCTTCAGATCGACACGCAATGTGATATGAGCCATCCAAATGTTTAATATAAAAGGGCAACACATATGGGGTGGCCACATGTGCCCACTTATCTTCCTCCCCTTCTTTCTCCACCACGGCCAACGCTATCCCTTAGTCTCCTCCCACTTTTTTTTTCTTCTTTTCTCGTATAATTCTAAGCCAATTCCACCAAGTTTTACATTAAGCTTTACCTCTACAATCTCCTAAAACTCTTTCCACTATTTGAATTCAAAGAAAGTGTCTAATTTGGGAGATATGAACTCTTGATAAATATTGCCCAAAATAAGTAGACAAGCCTTTTTCTTAATTTTTATTTTATGTTTAGGTAGTTCTAGGTGAGCCATGAATAACCATGTGATTAGTTCTTAATTTGGAGCTATGTAGGATTTTTTAGAATTTTTTAAAACCCTAAATGGTGTTTGTTTGTAAGGAAAGAGAAAAAAATTGAAGGAGAGAAGTGAACCAAGCCTTAAAGAGGTGGAATAGAGGATTTTAGGGCCCTAGGTATATGAATTTAATGTAATATAAATCGTTAAAGCTGTTATTGTTCATGTGTGCATGTGTAAATGTGGATGGAAATGGCATGATGTATGCATATGTGTGTAATTGCATGGAAAGAATATATGAGTGTGATAAGTGAGCTATGTAATGCATGAATGTGTGGAGATTGCATAAAAAAGGCATGTGATGGTGTGTTTAAGTGTATCGCCGAATGGTATCTGAAAGAGAAATGTGTTTGTGCTTGTGTAATTGATATGTAAATATGATATAGTTAGGCTAGAAAATAAGTATAAAGTATGTTTGTGATATAGGATTAATAAGTAATAAAGTGTGAATATTTAAACATAGAATGGTCGTGAGTGATGTAATAGTTATAAGGCACATATAATATGAGATGAAAGCTAATGCCAATTGCTATGAGTTATACTTATAGTTGTGTAATTGAAATAAATAATTAGTGTGACGAGATTGAATGAAATGCTAAGTTGTAAGAGTAATGAAACTTTATATTTATGTATATGTGTTTGATAGAACTTAGCTTGAATGTATGAGAACTAATGCTTGGCATTGCAGGACTATGAAAATGGACTAAATGAATAATATCATGATGTTACATATGATAATGGAAATACACCTGTAAATGGCATGATAATAAGTAAATGGTATGACCATATGTTAAATAACTTATAACAGGGAATGAAAGCAGTAATTAGTACTGGCCCATATTAGTTAAACACCCACTAGATGGGTTAACCAGTCAACTAAGGAGTCAATAGCTGCTAGTGGTTTTAGTCTATATA
>CANXYI011922725.1:0-11155 GCA_948208565.1 Hura crepitans | reverse complement strand
TTGCTTAACTTGGTATAGAGCTACTTCTCTTTTAATGTCTATAAAACTAGGCTTAAGTGGTGCTCATATTTTTCTCTATTCTTAGAATACACCAAGATGTCATCAATGAAATCTGCCATAAATTGATCTAAAATCATGTTCATTAAATCCATAAATGTAGCTGGAGCATTGGTAAGCCTAAATGGCATTATCAAAACTCGTAATGTCCATATCAAGTTTAGAAAGCTATTCTTAGGACATTTGACTCCTTGATCCTTAATTGATGATACCATAATCTTAAATTATAATGCCCATGCATGAATAATGTCTCTTGGGATGCTAGGGCACCATATAATGGCCAAAAGTGGGCGTACTAGTCATAAAACCTTGACAGGCCAGAAAATGATGAAAATAACTTAATTAGAACTTTTAGTAAAACCAATAAATCATTTTAGGGCAAGAACTAGTGAATAGTGACCTTAGTTGAGTTTGTACTAGGAATGGTCCAGGATGTCCTAGATGGACCTAAAAATATCATACCCTGAAGATAAAAAATTCCAATTAGCCTATTGGTAAAGGAGTTTTAATATTCTAAGGTCATTTGATATTATTTGGAATTTCTTAATTACGTAAGTGAATAGTAACCCTAGTTCCCAAAAGACTTTTCACTCGAGATTTTGCAAGGCCTTAATGGGCATTATCAAGGATTTTTGGCATTGAAATCATGATTTTTAGAGGTTTAGAGCAATTATTTTGAATTTTTAAAGTTTAAAAGAAAATTGAGTTAAAATGGACCATTGGATAGACACATGGCATAATTCAAGCCATCCACCTCACTAATATAAAAGGGTGTGCACATGTAAAGGTGCCATATGTGCTAAAGGAGCTTCTTCCCTCTTTTTACCCCACAAACTCGATGCCATCCTCACTTTCTCTCTCCTCCCTTTTTTCTTCATTTCTCCCTCAATTCTAACCCAAATCCCATAAATTTTATATGGTTTTTCACCTCCACAGCCTCCTAAAGCCATTCCAAGTGACAATAATTGAGAAATAAGGTTTCAAAAGTGAGATATACATAAGTGGTGAATAGTACTATTTTCTTGTGTAAAGCTTTTAATCCTATTTTTTATTTTTTTTAGGTATCCCTAAGTGTCTTAAGAATAACCATGTAGTTAGATTTTAATTTAGAGCTATGTAGAATTTTTGAGAATTTTTTAAACCCTAGATTGTGCACATTATTAGGTCAAGAGAGGAAGCTTGGTGAAGAAGGTCATCTAAAGGCTTAAAGTGGTGAAAAAGGGTTTTTTCACACCCTAGGTATGTGAATTTGATGTAATATATATGTGTTGGCATGTGTGGATGTATGCATGTACAAAAGTATGTATAAAAATGTTAGATTGTGTGTATATGTGCATGCTAAGGCATAATGTTTTTGCAAGTATGTTAATATGGTTATAAGAAGCCTATGTGTGTGGTTAATATGTAAGAAATGCATATGTATATGTATGATTAACATGTGGATGAATGGTATGCATGGTGGCAATGTGATGTTTGATTATGTG
This sequence comes from Hura crepitans, assembly GCA_948208565.1. Taxonomy (NCBI): domain Eukaryota; kingdom Viridiplantae; phylum Streptophyta; class Magnoliopsida; order Malpighiales; family Euphorbiaceae; genus Hura; species Hura crepitans. Next base: position 9,614 of record CANXYI011922725.1, on the reverse strand, counting down.
TGATAAGTGTTGACAATGTAATTGGGCTAAAAATGGATATAAAGTATGCTTGTAATGTGAAATTGGTAAAGAAAATAATGGATGACAAATATGCATGGTATAAGCTAAAATGTGGTAAGGTGTAACAAGTATGTATGTGTGTAAAAGGGACTACTAATGGTAATGAGAATATGGCATGGTATGGATGAATGTATATAAATGGACTAGATGAAAGAATGCAAGTAAATGTGATGTTAAATAATGGTAATAATAATGACATTGAAGCATGAAAATTGTGGTGATGATGATATAAAATATTAATGCAATTAAGTTGAATAGTTTGGTGATAATGACATGAGAATGGAGATCATAAAAATGACCAAATGAATAGTGATAAGTTCATAAGTGGTTCGTAAGTGATAAATGTGTGGAAGTGAAAATGTGCACATAATTGTGATAAACAAATGATATTATGATTAATGACAAATGAATTGTAACTATGTGAATAAATTGGTAACTAGAAATTGGCCCATATCAGTTAGACACCCACTAAATGGGTTAACTGCTCAACTAGGGAATTAGCAGTTGCTAGGGGTTTTGGTCCTCTTAGGCCATTGCTTGAGGTTTTGATATTAAGCCTTGCACACTTAGGTATCAGGAGGTCCATATGGGATGATCCCGACTTGCCCATCTTGTTTGTGGATTTGGGAGGTCCCATAGGGCTAATCCCTACTATTCACCTGAGATGATATGATGATTAGGATTTGGGAGCTCTCATGGGGCTAATCCTTGCTATCCCTACTATTATTGGGAGGTCCCCCAGGATTGATCCCTACCACTCTGATTTGGGAGGTTCTTATGCACTGATCCCTGTTATCGATGGATTTGGGTAAGTGCAGCTACCGAGGTCTAAAATTTTAGGCTGTTGCACAGTCTGGATCCTATTATCTAGTGTCTATAAGTGTAGTTTTTCCATTATGGGTCTAAATGAGTAAAATGAGATAGACACACATTAAATATAATAATGATGGCTTGTGTATGACTTGATTGACATAATTAAATTGATGAACAATATATAGGAGTAAATTAAATAGGTTATAAGATATTGAATCTTAAGTAATAGAACTGGTTAATAAATGAAAGAGGTATATTAGCTGGACTTGCAAGATTATTTGGCTTGCTTAATGTGTGTGTGCTACATGATTATATGTGTGACATATATATTACATTAAATTCACCACTGAGTTTATACTCACCATGTCAGTGTCTCGATGCACAGGTTGTAAATAATAGTAGCTATCTAGCATTAGTGTGTGTAGTGTAATTGATTAGCCTTCGAGGGTATATTTCTCTATTTATTTTGTATGTGTAGAGGTAGGGCACTTATGTATAAAAGGTTTTAGGCCTGAGGCATTGAATTAGTTTAACATGTGTTTGCAATACTATGATCTACAAATTAAAACCTAGAACTATTGAATGAATATCTGTATAGATGTATGTATGTCTGTATATTGCATGTTTAGATGATATGGGTTTGAGACCCTGAGTTGCGTGACTGTATGTTGATGAGACTGGACAATTGATTAGAGGACTAGATGGGTCCTAGAGATGGGTGATATTTGATGAATTAATTAGAAATGCTTTTTAACAAGTTTAAAATTTTTAGTTTTTCACCCAATTGGCCATTATGCTGCCCAGATTTCTATAAATTGCATTTCTATCCTATATAAATGATTTTATCAGTGAATTATAGTCAATATAAGAGTAACATATGATAATAATAGAGAAATAATAAGAATACATCACCAAGATAGTCGAGGCTACAAGTGTTAAATGAATGACTACTGGAGTAGAAAAAGGATGGGTGACCTATAGGAAATAGCATCTCTTATTGTGTTCCTTCGAGGATTGGGTAGGGGGTGTACATTTGGTGGTATCAAAGTGGATTTAGGCATTAATAGGCCTAACATACATGAGTGCCATGGTTTAGGGTTTTGTATCCTAATAAAGCTATATTGCTTAAGGCTAATTGTCTATTCTTTTATAGTAAAGCACGATGAGTGAGAATACCCCCACTAGAACTAGAGGAAGAGGTGGCGAGCTGTGCCTTGACAACTATACATGGGCCAGAGGCGAGTGCAACTACTCCAGTGACTAGTGATGTAGCTTAGCAAGCACCAACATAGGCATAAGCCTCTTCAACCCTATTATAGTAGATTATGGACTTGCTTAGACATACCATTGTAGCTGCTACTCTACCACTTCTACCCCCCACTCCAATATACTTAGAAAGGGTGAAGAAGATAAGACCCCTGGATTTTGCTAGAATAGCTGTGGATGTTGCTGCTGGGGCTGAGTACTAGCTGGAGTAGACTATTAGGATTTTAGAGCAGCTAAAATATACATCTGAGGAGAATCTAAAGTGTGCCACCTTACTCCTCTAGGAAGAGGCTATCTATTGGTGGGATACGGCGCATAAAAGAAAAGCTATAGCTGACCTCACATGGGAATTCTTCTTTTAGGAGTTCAAGAAGAGGTATATATTTGAAACTTATCTAAATAAAAAGAGATAAAAGCTTTATGATTTAAAGTAGGGATAGAGGGCTGTGTTAGAGTATGAGAAATAATTTGCTCAATTAAGCTGATATGAGAGGAGCTAGTGCCTACTAAGGAAGAAAGATGTAAGAAGTTAAAAAAAAGCCTCAATGTAGACTAAGGATATAGATAGCCACTACAAAGATTAGAGAATTTTTTTGCTTTGGTGTCAGTAGTGTATGCCATAGAAGAGATGGTGAAAAAGAAAAGGGAGCTATTTTAAAAGAAAAGGCCTTCCATGTACGCTAGACGAGTTTAGTACCTAGTGTAGGTAAAAAGTAAAAAAGAGTCCCCAGCTCCACAGCGGTCCCAAAGGTAGGGCTAGATATAGTGGTCGGGCTAGGCTTCTTAATCTAAGCCTAGACCTCCATAATAGGCCTCTAGTGCACCAGTATCTACAACAAGAAGTATACCTCTAGTTTATGGGTCATGCAATAGGAAACACTAGGGACTATGTTGCCAATTGAGATAAGAGAGTGCTTTGCATGTGGCTCCAGGAAGCACTGCCAGAGGGATTGCTCGAAAAAGTAGGTTGATGGTACTCAGTTACAAGCTTTCTCCCTAGTACCCAATAAAGCTCAGAAGGAGAACAAGAATGACAAGTCAAGTACCAACTAAAGGACTATGATAGAGACACGAGCTCTAGCTCATTAGTATGCCATTTGAGCTTATGAGGAGGCTGAGGCACCAAATGTGATTACTAGTACATTTTTCTTATTCAATACCTCTATTTTGGGATTGATGATATAGGATCTACACATTTATACATTTGCACTGCATGAGCATAAGATAGAGGGTTGGAACCTAAACCTATAGATCTAGATATCCTTGTTAGCAACCCAATTAGGTAGAGTGTGGTAGTGAATAGAGTGTATAGACATTGTCCTCTGATAATTTAGGGCTAAGTATTTCCAACTATCTTATTAAACTCCCTTTCCATGAATTTGATATGATCTTTGGTATAGACTAGTTATCTGAATACCAAGCTATGGTTGACTGTGAGCAAAAGAGGATTACCCTCAGAACAATCAAGGGATATAAGGTGATGGTAATTAGTGAGAGAAATTCCTTACCTAATCTTATCGTAGCAGTAATAACTAGGTAACTCATTTGAAAGGGATGTAAAGCTTATCTACCTCTTGTAATTGATACAAACAATACCACACTGAGCCTTAATCAGATACCCATAGTATCAAAGTTCCGTAATGTATTCCTAGATGAGCTGCTAGGATTGTCACCATAAAGAGAGCTGGATTTTGAGATTGAGGTGTATCCTAGTACTATTCTTATGTCTATTACCCCATACTAGATGGCATTTGTAAAATTGGAAGAGTTGAAGGTGCAGTTGTAGGAATTGCTAGATAAAGGCTTCATTAGGCTGAGTACTTCATCATAGAGAGCACCAGTGCTCTTTGTGAAAAAGAAAGATGGGCCTCTATGACTGTGTATTGATTATAAGCAATTAAATAAGGTGATAGTTAAGAATAAATACCTATTGCTTAAAATTGATGATCTCTTTGATCAGTTTAGAGGTGAGAGTGTATTTTCTAAGATTGACTTAAGATCAGGGTATCACCAGCTAAGAATTAAGGAATTAGATATCCTGAAGATTGCTTTTAGAACTAGATATAGGCATTATGAGGTCGCAGTGATGCCATTTGGGCTTACTAATGCCCATTAGCTTTTATGGACCTAATAAATAAGATCTTTAAACCATATTTGGACCAATTTGTTATGGTCTTTATTGATGACAAACTAGTGTATTCCAAGAGTAGAGAAGAACACGAGTAGCATTTGAGAATTGTGTTACAAACCCTAAGAGAAAAATAGTTGTATGCAAAATTGAGCAAATATGAATTTTGGTTGAGTGAAGTAGCCTTCTTAGGCCACATTATCTTAGCATGTGGTTTTAAGGTCGATCCTAGTAAGGTTAAAGCTATATTAGAATGGAAACCTCTTAGGAATGTGATTGAGATTCGAAGCTTCTTAGGATTGGCTGGCTATTATAAAAGGTTTGTGAATGGGTTCTTAATAATTGTAGCACTATTAAGCAGATTATTATGAAAAGATGTGAAATTTGTGTAGGATGATAAGTGCCAGGCTAGATTTGATAACCTAAAGACAATATTGACTAAAGCTCTAATACTCACTCAACCCAAGTAAGGGAAAGATTATGTGATTTACAATGATGCATCCCATAATAGGCTTGGATATGTATTGATGCAAGATGGAAAGGTGGTATCTTATGCTTTAAAGCAACTGAAGTCACATAAACAAAATTACTCGACACATGATCTCAAATTGGCTACCATTGTGTTTGCATTAAAGGTGTGGAGACATTACTTATACAGCGAAAGGTGTTATATCTACACCTATCATAAGAGTTTAAAGTATCTCCCTACACAGAAGGAGTTAAACTTGAGGCAGCAAAGATGGATGGATGGAATTGATAAAAGATTATGACTATTTGATTGACTACTATTTAGGAAAAGTGAATGTGGTTGTTGATGCTTTGAGTCGGAAGTTCATAGCTACTATGAGAGCTATGAATGCTAGGATGGAGTACACTGAGGGTGATGTAGTGTTAGCTGAATTGCAAGTAAAACCTGATTTCAAGCAGCAGATAAGAGAGGCACAAATGCAAGATAATGATCTTATGCAGATGGTGAGTAAAGTCAAAGAGGGGAAAACCCTTTATTTCAAGATTAAAGCATATGGATACTTATACTTCCATGATAGATTATGTGTGCCTTAAATAAATGAGATGAGAACATAGATCTTAAAAGGAAGCCCATGATGCCCTATACTCCATGTATCTAAAAGTATAAAGATGTACTAGAACTTGAAACCCTACTATTATTGGTCAGGAATGAAGCGAGATGTAGCAGATTAACATGTCAGCAAGTGAAAGCTAAACACTAGTTTCCTTTTAGATTACTGTGTTCGTTCTAGATTATTGCATCCTATAGCAATTCTAGTGTGAAAAAGGGAGAAGGTCACGATGGATTTTGTCATGGGATTGCCAATGACTAGAAATAATTATGATTTATGTTGGGTGATTATGGATAGGTTGACGAAGACAACCCATTTTATCTCAGTAAGAATGGATTACTCCTTAGATAAGCTAGCTCAATTGTACATTGATGAGATTGTGAGATTGCATGGAGTGCCAGTTGCCATTATTTCAAATCGAGACCCTTAATTTACTTCAAGATTCTAGAGAAGTTGTAAAAAGCCTTAGGTACTCATTTGACTTTTAGTATAGCATTTCACCGATGAAAAGATAGGCAATCAAAATGGGTGATACAAGTATTAGAAGATATGTTATGCAGTTATGCCATTAAATTTAAAGGAAGCTAGGATTAATATTTATCATTGTCTAAATTTGCCTATAACAATAGCCATTAAGCTAGCTTAGTCATGGCACTTTATGAAGCATTGTATGGTAGAAGGTGTAGAACACCACTTTGTTGGAGCGAATCAGGTGAGAGTAAACTCATGAGACTTGATTTGATTAGGGATGTCGAGGAGAAAGTTAAAACCAAAAGGGATAGGTTGAAGATTACCACAAATCGATAGAAATCATATGCTGGTTTAAAGTGGAAAGACATTGAGTACAAGGTTAGTGAAAAGTTTTCCTGAAAGTATTGCCATGGAAAAAAGTATGCAGATTTGGTAAGAAAGGGAAATTGAGTCTTGGATTCATCAGTCCATATGAGACTACTAAATGTATGGGATCAGTAACTTATTGACTAGCCTTACCATAAGAATTATAGTAGATCCATAATCTGTTCTATGTTTTAATACTAAGGCGCTATCAATCTGATCCCACTCATACGATACTAGCAGTAGAGGAAATCCAAGTGCAACTAGATTGAACTTATGAGGAAGAACTAATATAGATACTGGCTAGAAAGGTTAAAGAATTGAGGAATAAATCCATTCCATTGGTAAAAAGTGTTATGGAAGCACCATAAGATAGAGGAAGCCACGTGGGAAAGCGAGGAACAAATGAAAGCTCAGTTTTTGCAATTGTTTTCACCAGGTAATCTCGAGTACAAAATTTCTTAAGAGGAGAAGGATTATAAGGCCTATAATTCTTAGTTTCATAAATAGTACCTCCGAGGCATGAATAATGTCTCCCGGAATGCTAGGGCACCATATGACAAAAGGTGGCATACTAGTCATAAAACTTTGACAGGCTAGAAAATGATGAAAATGAATTAATTAAAAATTTTAGCAGAACTAATAAATCATTTTAGGCCAAGAACTAGTGAATAGTGACCTTAGTTGAGTTTATGTTGGGAATGGTTTGGGATGTGCCCGATTAGACCTAAAAATATCATACCTTAATGCTAAAAAATTCCAATGAGTCTATTGGTGATGAAATTTTAATATTTTTAAGGTTGTTTGATATTTATTTTGAATTTCTTAATTATGCAAGTGAATAGTAACCCTAGTTCCTAAGGGAGTTCTGACTTGAGATTTTATGAGGCCCTTAAAGGAAACTATCGAGGATTTTTAGAGGTCTAGAGAAATTATTTTGAATTATTGAAGTTTAAAAAAATGGGTGAAAATGGACTATTAGATCGACACATGGCATGATATGAGCCGTCCACCTCACTAATATAAAAGAGTGTGCACATGTGTTGGTGCCACATGTGCCAAGGGAGCTTTTACCCCACAAACTCGATGCCATCCTCACTTTCTCTCTCCTCTATTTTTATTCACTTATCCTTTAATTCTAGCCTAAATCCCAAAAATTTTATATGGTTTTTCACCTCTACCACCTCCGAAAGCCATTCTAAGTGACACAATTGAGAAATAAGGCTTCAAAAGTGAGATATACACAAGTGGTGAATAGTGCCTTTTTTGTGTGAGGCTTTTAATCCCATTTTTTATTTTGGTTTTAGATAGCCCTAATTATCCTAAGAATAACCATGTAGTTAGATTTTAATTTAAAGCTATGCAAAATTTTTGAGAATTTTCTAAACCCTAGATTATGTATGTTGTTAGGTCAAGAGAGAAAGCTTGGTACGGAAGGCCATCTAAAGGCAGTGAAAAAGGGTGTTTTCATACCTTAGGTATGTGAATTTCATGTAATCTATGTGTGTTGGCTTGTGTGTGCATGTATGTGTGTATAAAAGTGTGTATGGAAATGTGAGATTGTGTTTATGTGTGCATGTTAAGGCATAATGTCTATGCAAGTATGTTAATATGGTTATGAGAAGTCTATGTGTGCGGTTAATGTGTAACAAATACATATGTATATGTATGATTAATGTGTGTTTGAATGATTTAGATGGTGGTAATGTGATGTGTGTTTGTGTGTGATAAGTGTTGACAATGTAATTGGGCTAAAAAGTGGATATAAAGTATGCTTTTAATGTGAAATTGGTAAAGAAAATAATGGATGGCAAATATGCATGGTATAAGCTAAAATGTGGTAACATGTGACAAGCATGTAAGTGTGTAAAAAGGACCATTAATGGTAATGAGAATATGGTATGGTATGGATAAATGTACATAAATGGACTAGATGAAAGAATGCAAGTAAATGTGATGTTAAGTAATAGTAATAATAAGGACATTAAAGTATGGAAATTGTGGTGATGATGAAGTGAAATATTAATGCAATTAACATGAATTGTTTAGTGATGATGACATGAGAATGGAGCTCATAGAAATGACCAAATGAATAATGCCAAGTTCGTAAGTGGATCATAAGTGATGAATGTGTTGAAGTGAAAATGTGCACATAATTGTGATAAGCAAATGATATTATAATTAATGATGAATGACCTATAATTGTGTGAATAAATTAGTAACTAGAAATTGGCCCATATCAGTTAGACACCTGCTGGATGGGTTGACTGATTAACTAAGGAATTAGCAGCTGCTAAGAGTTTTGGTCCTTTTGGGCTATTGCCTGAAGTTCTGATATTGAGCCCTACACACTCGAGTATTGGGAGGTCTATATAGGTTGATCCTTACTTGCCCATCTTGTTTATGGATTTTAGAGGTCCCATGGGGTTGATCCCTTCTATCCATCTAAGATGGTATGATGACTGGGATTTGAGAGGTCTTACGAGGCTAATCCCTAGGATCCTTATTGCTGTTGTGAGTTCCAATAGGACTGATCCCTGCTACTCCAATTTAGGAGGTTCTTATGAATTGATCCCTACTATCAGATGGATTTGGGTAGGTGCAGCTATTAAAGTCTAAAATATGGGCTACTACATAGTTTGGATCCTGCTATCTAATGTCTATAAGTGTAGTCTTTCCAATATCAGTCTAAATGAGTAAAAAGAGAGAGACACACATTAAATGTAATAATAATGGCTTATGTATAACTTGATTAACACAATTAAATTGATAAACCATATATAGGAGTAAATTGAACGGGCTATAAAATATTGAATCTTAAGTAATAAAACTAGTTAATAAATGACAGGGGTACATTAGCTAGACTTGCATGATTATTTGGCTTGCTTAATATGTGTGTGTTGCATGATTATATATGTGACATATATATTACATTAAATTCACCACTAAGTTTATACTCAGCGTGTCGGTGTCTCAATTCACAAGTTATAGATAATAGTAGCTGTCCAGCCTCAATGTGTGTAACACCTATAAATCGAGGGTCGAAAAGTGTTCCCAAAGTGCCGGATCACCTTTATGAGGCTCAAGGTAGGGTACTGGTCATGAAACTTTAAGGTGCCATAAAATGATGAAATTGGCTTCATTAAAAGATTTAGTAGAACCAATAAATTATTTTCAGTTGTAACCTAGTAGGCCATAAGCTTAGATGGAGTTAGGTTGAGAATGACCTAAGATGTGCAAGGACAGACCTAAATATGCCACACCTTAAAGGTTAAAAATTCCCTTAAGTCTATTAGTGAAAGAATTTTTGAATTTCGAGGTCGTTTGCAAATTTTATAAATTTCGTGAGTTTACACATAAATCGAGGTAATTGGTTAACTATCTTGTCATTGAAATTTGGATGTGAAATTTTATGAGCCCTTAAATAGGATTAA
>CANXYI011922722.1:0-10438 GCA_948208565.1 Hura crepitans | reverse complement strand
CATTATAAGCCAAGTTCGTAGCCAACATAATACATACACTATGTATTTTTACAAGCTACATTACAAGCCATATCATTAGTACATGCTCTCGGGTACTAAGAGAAAAATGTACTCAAATTCTATACCCTTTTACTTTATATCAAAATTCAATCATAAATACATGCTGTGCACAATTATAATCAATTTCAAACAAATTATCATAGGTCACTTGCCATCATCATACAATTCACTAAGAATGGTTCTCGGGTACCAACTTCAAATGCATACTTCACCATTATTTCCCAATGAAATAGCCATAAACTCCATTCTAACATATCATAAAATACTGGAGTTACATTTTAACCCATGTATAATCAATACAAGCATTCATATTCCCTAAAATTGGCAAGGAAATAAAGCCACTTTTAATAAGCTCTTTAAAACATACCCCTTGATTTGCTAGGTGTTCACTTATTCATCACTACCAAAGAAGAAATCACTCTTAAATTCAACATTCTAGCCACCTTATTTCAATACTCAACATTCTAGGCATCTTAGAACATGATAAAAAAGCTTTAATTTCACTTTACATATCACTTTGAAGGTGCCATTCCTATTTATCCTATGTTACCAGCCCAATTCTAGCCACCATAGTGACTTTGTTCCTCCTTTGTGAGCCACCAAATGCCATCCTTATGCCACCATTACCTTACACATCACCATCTAGATGTTAGCTATGGTTTAGCCTAAAAAATCAGCCTAAAAACATAAGAAATAAGGGAGAACCAACTATGAACTCACCTTGGGGTCATAATTCTAGACTGTTATGAACCAGTCCTCTTATTTGATTTTTATCTCCCAAACCATAGCTTCTTTTGGCCTGATTCTTGTTCTTCATGGTACCAAACATCTAGAAGAAAATTTAGAGACTAAATCATCCCATTGGGTTGCCGAAGAAGAAAGTTATTGCCTAAAAACTAAGGAACTGGCGTTAGCAATTCTTGGGTAGAAGAGAAAAATGGTTTTGTTCTTTTCAAGTGGAAATCCACTAGTCATGGCCCCTTTGCCACCTGGCAAGTGTGCTAAGCCACTTGGCATGTTGTGGTCCCCATCTTGACACTTCAAAGGTGGTCCCAATGATTCTCGAACCATCTTAATTTCTGGTAAACTTTAAAAATTCATAGAAATTCACTCTAATCTCTAAAAATTACACCGTTTGTTTTAAAATTCCTATTTTGATCCCCTCTACCTATTTGTAAATTTTTGTAGCAAAATTCCACTGATAAAGCAGTTTTCAAATTACCTCAATTTTCATGCTAACTTAAAAAATTATAAGATTTTGCAAATGACCTCTGATTTCAAACATTCTTTCACCATTAGACTTGGTGTAATTTTTGTGCTTCAGGGTCCATTATTTTCAAGTCCGTCCGGGCATATCTCGGGTCAATCCTAGCCTAAAAATTTTTTATTGCCCCAATGGGTAGCTTTTTCAGCTTGAAATGAATTTTTAGTTCTCCTAAATTTTTAAAATTTGCCTTTTCATCAAATTAAGGCCCCTTGAAGTTTTATGACCTGTGCCACTACCTCGATCCATGTGCAAGTGACCTAGTACCTCAGGTGCACTTCTCGGACCCTATGGCACTTTTCACAAAGCCTTGGGACATGGGCATTACATTGATCCCCTCTGCTAAAACTATGTGCCTTAGAAAAGCAACTTCACTTAGCTAAAACTCACTTTTACTAAGCTTGGCATATAGTTATTTCTCTCTTAGAGTTGTAACACAATCCTGATATGTTGTTTATGTTCTTCCTTTTCTTCTAGAATACACTAGAATATCATCTATGAACACCACCATAAACTGGTCGAGATAAGGTTAAAAAGCCCTATTCATCAGATCCATAAAAGCTACTGGTGCGTTAGTGAGCCCAAATAGCATCACCAAGAATTCATAATGCCCATACCGAGTTCTAAAAGCAGTTTTAGGTATGTCAACCTCTCTGATTGTCAACTGATGATACTTGGATCTCATATCAATTTTTGAAAATATACCTACACCTCTTAACTAATCGAAAAAATTATCAATTTTAGGTGATGGGTATTTATTTTTCATAGTTATCCTATTTAGCTACCTGTAATCAATACATAGTTGAAGCGACCTATCTTTCTTCTTTACAAACAACACAGGTGCTCCCTAAAGAGATACACTAGGTCTGATAAAACCCTTATCTAATAGGTCTTGTAGCTGTACCTTTAGTTCTTTTAATTCAGTAGGTATCATTAGATAAGGAGCAATGGATATTAGAGCTGTACCAAGATATACCTCAATTTCAAGGTCAAGCTCTCTTTAAAGTGGTAAACCTAGAAACTCATTAGGAAATACATCAAGAAATTCAGAAATAATAGGGATATGTTCAAGATTTGAGTTAGAAATATTCATGTCAATGGTATAAGCCAAGTAAGCTTCACATCCTTTTCGAAGAAGTTTTTGTGCTATAATAACGAAGATAAGATTATTCAGAAGACTTCTCTCACCATCCACTATCTTTGACTGGCCCTCTACAATCTGAAAGGTCAATTTCTTATATATATAGTCAATTATGGCTTTATGCTTAGTTAGCCAATCAATTCCTAGTATCACATCAAACTCATGGAATGATAGGTCAATCAAACCAATAAAAAATTGATATCCCTAAATCACTAGAAGACATTACCTATATACCCTGTTCATAGTCACACTATCCTATAGGATTATTGACTATGATATCTATATCAACATTTTTAGGCTCTAACCCCCTATTCTATGCTTGTGCAGTACATATATATGAATGAGTAGAACCAGGGTCTATTAATGCCAAAACTAGAACCTCAAATAAATAAAAAGTATCAGTTATGATGTTTGGTGTTGTAACCTCTTCTCTAGTTCTCAAAGTATACTATCTGGCTAGATCACAAGCCTCAGACCTTAGACCCTAGCTAGCACTAGGTTGCTCTCCTCTGTTCTGTCACTGACCCTTATTCTGAGGTGTAACATTGGATGCCTGTGTCTGAGCATCCTGTCTTTAAGGACACTCTATATTATAATGATCTTTGGCAACATAATGGAAACACTTTCCTCTTTTGGCCAGTCTACACTACCCCCAGTGTCTCTTCCAATAGGTATTACAAGTTAGAGGTCCATTTTTATTACCCCCTATACTAGGAGCACTATCAGCTCAAGAAGGCAATTGAGGTCTACCTATAGAAGCTTGTTCAGATCTTTAGGATTGTACCTATCTCTGCCCCTAATACGCTGATTGATACTGAGGCCTAAGCTAAGACTGTGTCTATGATTGACTCTCTTCTTTTCTTACCATCCTCTGACACTGTATTGGACTATCCCATAGTGAACTGCCTCTTCCTCTAGAAGAAATCCCTCTTTTCTTGCATCATTTCTTATATATCATATGCAGCTGCTACTAGTATTACGAAATCTTTCTCTCTGGAGTTTGTTATTTGCATTCTCAATTCTACATTCAGCTCTATTAAGAATCTCTTGCATTTCTCTTCTTTATTGGGAATGAACTCTTCAGCATATATTAGCAGCCTAGTAAAGTCTTTCTCATACGCTGACACTGCTCTTCTTCCCTATTTTAAGTCAAGAAATTCTTATCTCCTTTTGTCCTTATATGAATCAGGGTATGTATTTCTTCTTGAACTCCTTAAGGAAAAATTCCCATGTTAGGTCTATAAGTGTTTTTCTTCTTTGATAGTGTTCCAACAATTGTAGGCTTCTTCCTAAAGAAGACAAATTGCACACTAAAAATTTTCTTCTTCTGTAAAATTCAGTTGCTCCAAAATTTTGAATGTTCTATCTAGCCAGTACTCAACTCTAGTAGCATCATCTTCTTTCCTCCCCAAGAAATCAATAGCTCCTATCTTTTTTAGCCTCATAAGGGTATTTTCTATGGAGGAGCTAGTAGTGGAGGTGGTATTGGAGCTAGAGGAGGTAGAGGTGGATTAGCAGCAATAGTACGTCTAAGTAAGTTCACTATCTATTGTAACAAAGTAGGAGATGCTTCTGCCTATTATTGACTAAGCACTTGTAGTTATGGCTACTGTGCAGCATCATTGGGCTTAAGTACTAATGCATTTCCTACCCTCTGTATAATTGTATGTGTAAAACTAGCCACTTCTTTAGCCTATACTTTGGGTACCTTATCAGCCATATTCTTAATATAAAAAGAACAACTTATTAGCCTTATACAATATAATAGTTTAGAGGAATTGACACTTAAACAGTTGCACTTATGTACTCTACCTAAGAACATTAAACCTATACTTTGTTGCCACTAAATATGACACCTCTTACTGGATTCCTAAAAAAAACCTGCAAGCAGTGCACTTCCCACTAGGTCACCCATCATTATATACATAGTATAGGCCTAATTACACATCATTCAAACTTAAACACATACATACATACATGTATCACTACTTAATCAATATTCAAACTATGTATCACTACTTAATCAATATTCAAACTATCTCATACCATATACACACATACATGCTTTAAAAGCCTTAACCATCATTTTATTCAATTGATCAAGCATTGAACAGACACCTAATAGATATAAATGCTCTCGAGTACTTACACTCCTCATGCTTATCCTACCATTTCCAAGCCATACACATATGATTAATCACATTTAAATGCTAAAACTCATCACTAAGTCATCAAGCATCACTCACACACACTACAATTCATCCACTACCTCTCGGCCATTCCTTAATTCAAGTCAAATATACACAAACTCATGTATTAGCCATGGAATCCATTCATTTGAAATCACAACCATAAATTCCCATTCAAATACTACCTCAAGCATTACTTAAACACTTTTAGACCCTTAATTAACTCTCGGCTAGTAAGTGTCCTAACATTCTTACAAGGCAACCTCTTATTTCAACAACCACCTTAGCATCCACTTAACCATATTTTGAAAAAACTTCTCTAAGGTGTCACAATACAAGCAATTTAGTACCAAATTTACGAATCCTAAAATGGATTTCCAGCCCTAAACTACATGGCATCAGGAGTGTAAGTATCTTAGAGCATTGGCATGTATTAGGTATGTGTTTAATGCTTGATAAATTGAATAAAATGATGGTTAAGGCTTTTAAAGCATGCATGTGTGTATGTGGTATCTTGAGATATTTTAAATATTGATTAAGTAGTGATACATGTATGTATGTATGTGGTCAAGTTTGAATGATGTGTAATTAGGACTATACCATGTATATAATAATGGGTGACCTAGTGGGAAGTGCACTACTTACTAGGTTTCTTTGAGAATCTAGTATGAGCTTCACACACATGATTCTCTATATGCTATGCATTGAGGAAGTAGGAAAATGTACTTAGATTTGAGACCCTACTACTGGTGGTCAAAAATAAAAAGAGATATGGTAGAATATATATCAAGATGTTTGACATGTTAATAGGTTAAGCCTGAACATCAATTTCTATCTAGATTATTGCATCCTATAATAATTCTAGAGTGGAATTGGGAGAATATTACCATGGATTTTGTCCTAGGACTGCCATTAACTAGAAGTAAGTGTGATGCTATTTGAGTAATAGTTGATAGATTGACAAAGAGATCATATTTTATTCTAGTTAAAATGGATTATTCACTAGGTAAGCTGACACAACCATGTTTTTAATGAATTAATGAGATTATATAGAGTGCCAGTGACTATGATATTAGGTAGAGATCCTAGATTTACTTCTAGATTCTAAAAGAAGTTACAAGATACATTAAGAACAAGATTGAATTTTAGTACAGCTTTTTATCCATAGAATAATGGACAGTCAGAAAGAGTTATACAAGTGTTAAAAGATATGTTTTACAGCTATGCAATAGAATTTAAAGGAAGCTAGGATCAATACTTGTCACTAGCAAAATTTGCCTATAGTAATAAATACAAGGCTAGTTTAGGCATGACACAATATAAGGCTTTGTATGGCAGACGGTGTAGAACTCCGCTTTACTAGAGTGAAGCTAGTGAGAGTAAGATTATGGGACCAGATTTGGAAAGAGATGTAGAAGAGAAAGTGAAAGTGAAAGTGATAAGAGATAGAGTGAAAGCTATTATAGATAGATAGAAATCATATGCTAATTTGAAAAGATGAGACATTGAGTATGAAGTGAGTGACAGAGCATTCTTGAAAAGATCCTCACTTATTTTCTTCAGGTAATTTTGAGGTTGAAATTTAATTACAAGGGAAAGAAATGTAATGCTCATGAAACATAGTTTCATGAATAGTACCTTCTAAGCCTTGAATAGTATTTTCAGGAAGTCGGGGCACTACACGATAGCTAGAAAGGGCAAGTACTACTTGTAAAACTTTGATGAGCTAGAAAATTAATTAATTAAAAGATTTAGTAAAATCAATAAATCATAGTAGGCAGTAAAAGAAGTGAATAGTGACATAAAATGGGTTTGTATCAGGATTAGTCTAGGATGTGCCCAGATGGACTTAAAAATAGCACACTCTAAAGGTTAAAAATTCCAATGAGTCCATTAGAGAAAGAATTTTAATATTTAGAAGTTGTTTACTATTTATTCGAAATTTTTAGATTTTGTGAGTGAATAGTGTCTCAAGTTAACTATGGAATTTTGACCCAAAAATTTACAAGCTTCTTAATGGGATTAAATAAAGAATCTTCACACTAAGATTAATATTTTTAGAGCTATATAAAAATTGAAATGAATTTTTAAAGTTTAAATCAAAATAAAAACGAAATAAGCATAAAAAATGGAAAAGCCCAAGAGCCATGTACATAAAAGGGTGATTGGGTGTGTGTGCCTATATACCCCAAATGCACTCATCTTTCCCAAAAATCTAAAGAACTCGATTCCCTTTCTTCCTAAAATAGTCCTCACTTTTTTTTATTCTTTTTCCCTCTCTAAATCCTTCATTTCTCTACTAAATTAAGTAATTGAACCCTCTAAAATTCCCTCTAGACCATAATTAAACATTTACAAGTGGAATTTCATCAAAAGGAGACTTGTGGAGAGAGAATTTTCAACTTAGTGAATAGTGTCATTATGAATAGTAAGTTGTCAAAAATTAATTTTTATTTTTGTTATAGTAACTAGAAGTTATTCTAAGACTCTAACTATAATTAGAATGAAATTTATAGTTAAAATGGATTTTTGAGAATTTTCTAAAATTTAGTAATGGTGTATGTTGGAAAAGATAAGGAAAGAGTGAAACAAGGCCAAAGAGAGCCTTAAAAACTAGTGAATTGTCATCAAGAGGTATGTGAATTTGGATAGAAACATATATATGTACGATTGCATAAGATTTTGTATGAAAACTTGTATAGAAGTGTTGAAATGGCATGAAAATGTATGTAATGTTATGAGAGAATTAATAAACTTTATGTATATGTATATGGAAGTGATGAATATGTGTTAAATAGATGAAAATTGAGTGTGTATAATATTGGTTAAGGAATGGGTGAATGATGTATGTATGTTATATATGTGAATGATGTATATTTATGTATTATGGAACCCTATCTAAATGTTTAATTTAGTGTATGGAAACATTTAAAATGTATTTAAAAGCATGTAATTGAATGTAATATTTGGTGTACATAACAATACAAGCAACTTAGTAGCTAATTTACCAATCCTAAAATGGATTTCGAACCCTAAACTACACAGCATGAAGAGTGTAAGTACCTAAGAGCATTAGCATGTATTAGGTATGTGTTTAATGCTTGATCAACAGAATAAAATGATAGTTAGGGCTTTTGAAGCATGTATAAGTGTATGTGGTATCTTGAGATAGTTTAAATATTGATTAAGTAGTGATACATGTATGTATGTATTTGGTCAAGTTTGAATGATGTGTAATTAGGCCTATACTATGTATATAATGATGGGTGACCTAGTGGGAAGTGCACCACTTACTAGGTTTTTTTAGGAATCCAGTAGGAGGTGTCACACAAATGATTCTCCATATGCTATGCATCTAGGAAGTACAAAAATGTAATTAGATTTGAGACCTTACTATTGGTGGTCAAGAATGAAAAGAGATATGGAAAATATGTATCAAGATGTTTGACATGTTAATAGGTTAAGGCTAAAATCAATTTCCATTTAGATTGTTGCCTCCTATAACAATTCTAGAGTGGAAATGGGAGAAAATTACCATGTATTTTGTCCTAGGACTGCCATTGACTAGAAATAAGTGCGATGTTGTTTGAGTAATAGTTGATAGATTAACAAAGACAACGTATTTTATTACAGTCAGAATGGATTACTCACTAGATAAGCTAGTACAGCTGTGTGTTAATGAAATAATGAGATTACATAGAGTGCCAATGACTATAATATTAGACAAAGATCCTAGATTTACTTCCATATTCTAAAAGAAGTTACAAGATGTATTGGGAACAAGATTGAATTTCAGTACAGCTTTTTATCCACAGACTGACGGACAGTCAGCAAGAGTTATACAAGTGCTAAAAGATATTTTTTGCAGTTGTGTAATAGAATTTAAAAGAAGCTGGGATTAATACTTGTCACTAGCTAAATTTGCCTATAATAATAGCTACCAGGCTAGTTTAGGCATGACACCATATGAGGCTTTATGTAGTAGAAGGTGTCGAACTCCACTTTGCTAGAGTGAAGCTAGTAAGAGTAAGATTATGGGACCAGATTTGATCAGAGATGTAGAAGAGAAAGTGAAAGTGAAAGTGATAAGAGATAGAGCGAAAGCTACTATATATGGATTGAAATCATATGATAACTTGAAAAGAAGAGACATTGAGTGTGAAGTTAGTGATAGAGTATTCTTGAAAGTATCCCCACTTATTTTCCTTAGGTAATTTTGAGGATGAAATTTAATTAAAAGGGGAAGAAATGTAATGCTCATGAAACATAGTTTCATGAATAGTACCTTTCAAGCCATGAATAGTATTTTTGAGAAGTCGGGGCACTGCACAATAGCCAAAAAGGGCAAGTACTACTTGTAAAACTTTGATGAACTAGAAAATGATGAAAATGAATTAATTAAAAGATTTAGTAGAAACAATAAATCATAATAGGCACTAAAGAAGTAAATAGTGACAAAATGGGTTTGTACTGGGATTAGTTTGGAATGTGCTTAGATAGACCTAAAAATAGTACACCCTAAAGGTAAAAAATTCCAATGAGTCCATTAGAGAAAGAATTTTAATATTCGAAGGTTGTTTACTATTTATTCAAAATTTTTAGATTTCACAAGTGAATAGTGACTCAAGTTGACTATGGAGTTTTGACGCAAAAATTTACAAGCCCCTTATGGAATCAAATGAAGAATTTTGACAACAAGATCAGTATTTTTAGAGCTCTATAAAAATTGAAATGAATTTTTAAATTTTGAAGCAAAATCAAAAAGAAATGAGCATGGAAAGTGAGAGTTTAATGAAATATGGCCCAAGAGCCAAGTATATAAAAGGGTGATTGGGTGTGTGTGAGCCCATATACCCCAAATGCACTCATCTTCCCCAAAAATCCAAAATACTTGATGACATTTCTTCCTAAAATATTCCTCACGTTTTTATTCTTTCTTCCTCTCTAAATCCTTCATTTCTCCACCAAATTAATTAATTAAACACTCTAAAATTCCCTCCACACCATAATTAAGCATTTAAAAGTGGAATTTCATCAAAAGGGGACTTGTGGAAAGAGAATTTTCAACTTGGTGAATAGTGTCATCATGAATAGTAAGTTGTCAAAAAATTACTTTTTATTTTTGTTATAGGAACTAGAAGTTATTCTAAGACACTAGGTGCAATTAGAATGAAATTTGGAGTTAAAATGGATTTTTGAGAATTTTCTAAAATTTAGTAATGGTGTATGTAGGAAAAGAAAATGAAAGAGTGAAACAAGGCCAAATAGAGCCTTAAAAAGTGTTGAATTGTCATCAAGATGTATGTGAATTTGGATAGAAACATATATATGTATGATTGCATGAGATTTTGTATGAAATCTTGTATGAAAGTGTCAAAATGGCATGAAAATGGATGTAATGTTATGAGAGAATTAATAAACTTTATGTATATGTTTGTGGAAGTGATGAATATATGTTAAATAGATGAAAATTGAATGTGTATAATGTTGGTTGAGGAATGGCCAAATAATGTATGTATGTTATATGTGTGAATGGTGTATGTTTATGTATATGAGTGAATAGTGTCTCAAGTTAACTATGGAATTTTGACCCAAAAATTTACAAGCTTCTTAATGGGATTAAATAAAGAATCTTAACACTAAGATTAGTATTTTTAGAGCTATATAAAAATTGAAATGAATTTTTAAAGTTTAAATCAAAATAAAAACGAAATAAGCATAAAAAATGGAAAAGCCCAAGAGCCATGTACATAAAAGGGTGATTGGGTGTGTGTGCCTATATAC
>CANXYI011922498.1:0-17810 GCA_948208565.1 Hura crepitans | reverse complement strand
TTGTATAGAGCTATAGAAACTGGCACTATACCAGTCATTAACTCAATGCCAAACTCTCATTCTCGTTCTGGTGGCAAACTAGGTAACTCATTTAAGGAATATCCTTAAACTTAGCCACAACAAGAATCTGACTTGCTTTTGATACTTCCTTTTTAGTGTCAACAATATATGCAAGGTAGGCTTGACATCCTTTTTGCATTATCCTTGTAGCTATAATTGCTGATACTATATTAGCCATAGAATATGATCTTTCACCCATCGTTGTCACTTCTGATCCATTACTAGCTTGTAACATGATCTCTTCTTTTTGCAATCCACTACGACATGATACTTGGACAACTAGTCCATGCCTAAGATAAGATCGAACTCATTGAACAACAATTCAATGAGATCTTCTAAAAAAACATGTCCTTGCACTAACAAAGGAAAGTCTATGAACACTTTATTCATAATAATGTGTCGTCCTATTGGATTGCTAACCATTATGTCAAAACTAAGGTCATTTGACAATAAACCCCAATCTATAACCTATGTTGTGCAGATATAAGAATGTGTGGGCCCTGGGTCTATCAGTGCAAAAATAGGTAAATCTAAGATATGAAAAGTACCCGCTATAACATCTATGGCATCTACCCCCTCTCTAGCTCAAATGGCATACTACCTGGCTAGAGCTCTACTCACTAACTTATCCTTCTAACTTGCCCTAGCATTGCTCTAAGCATCTGTCTTATCCTACTTCTGTGAAGAATCATGCGGTCTCTATAGGCAATCCCTTTAAAAATACTCTTTGGAGCCATAACCCTAGCAAACTCCCATCATGGTCTTCCATCAAACACTGAGATATTTCTTATGACAAGTCTAACAATTTGGTATCAGAACACTATCAATAGTAGATCTAAGAGCACCTAACATTTGAGTCTGTGCACTAAATCTATGTCCTAATCTATGAGATTAATCTAACTTCTTATCTTAATAATGCTTTGACTGACCTTTATTCTATCTCTTATCAGATACATAACTAGAACTATCATGTCATTGGCAAAAGGACCTCTTCTTAAAGCTATATCTCTTCTATTTTAGTTAATTCACCATCTCAATGGTATAACAAGCTACTATCAATGCTGAAAAGTCCTTAATCTACATCGGAGCAACTTGTTGCAAAACATCTAGATTTAACCCTTTCTCAATCTTTTTGCAATGGTCTTCTTCTATAGCCATCACTGCCTTAGTATATCTGCTCAACTGAGCAAAATCCTTGTCATGCTTAGATATGGTCCGATGCTTCTGCCTCGAATCCATAAACTTCTAGTATTTCTAATCCAAATAAGACTCAATTATATACTTTTTCTTGAATTCCTTAAGAAAGAACTCCTAAGTAAGATCATTAGCTACTTTATGCTCTGCAGTGGCCTCCCACCTCTTTAAAGCTTCCTTTAACAACATAAAAGTAATGCATGCAATATACTCCTCCTAAGGACACTTTAACTATTGCATAATCTTAAGCATCTGATCTAACCAATACTCAGCTTTACTTGACTCATCCAACTCTCCACCCTTGAAGTACTCAACCCTATTCTTCAGTAACCGCTTTATGTATATCTTTTAGAAAACTTGTTGCTCTTGATGTAATAGGGGTAGAGCTATGTATACCATAGTAACTATAGTAGCAGTAGCCATAGTAGTCATCCTCACCTGCCGGATGGACTTTAACATAATCTCTAGCCAAGCTGGTTAACTCTACTATTTTAGTGTAGCATATACCGCATCACTAGAGGGCACATGCTCTAGTTGTGCCCCTCGTTATGTAACAAATGTAGGAGCATGGCTCTTTACTTTTTGCTCTTTGCTTTGGGTTGTACTATGACACATCTCTATATCTATAAATAGCAAGAACAAATTATGAGATTCACATGTAACAATATTATGAAGTAAATATACTACCGTGCTCTTATGAAACTCATAGGTTTAGAGGAAAGCCTAAACTGGAGCTCTGCTACAACTAGTTGTAGCACCCTATACATCATCCATACACTAGAGCCGAGTAGGAAGCCCTACTGCATACTGATATCTAAATTCACTACCCATAAAACCCAATCCAATTTAAAATTTTTAGTAAATAAATAATTTCTTTCATTTTTAGAGTAGTAAAAACATTGAAAATCATTTAACATGTTCTACGAGGCAAGTAATAAGATCATCGTGTCAAAAATATGGTAGCATAACGGTTATACCAAGACACTTTCCCAAATAGTAAACCCATTAAAAAAACTTTTATAAAAGCATACAACACATCTCAAAATTAAATGGGTCCTCTTAACCCTTTGAACTTCACCAAAAAATATAGAGCCTCAGGCTCAACTCAATTAGCATTCTCCCATGCAACATCCTAAATTATCACACAATTCATAGGAAAAAATAAAGCTTTTACAATATTATAGCTTTAGTTACAAAATCAACCAATGTTATAGATTAGGCCTAATCGCTTCGAAATAATAAGAGCACACTACTAATGTTACATTTACATCATTACACTATTATAAAATGATAAAAAATACCCATATTGGGGCTATCTTCAAAAGTCTCATGTGCTATAGAAGTAATGGCTCTAATCTGCTACTCTATTTCCTATGCAATGTAAATAGGCTATGCACGAAGCTTTTGCTTAGTAATGTAATCACTTTAACTAAGTATAGCAATTTAAGCATACATTTATGCAACATGCATCAAGTGAGATATTTCAAACCATACATATGCACACATTATGATAACAACATAATTATGTAAATTAAGCACCTACTTTCCTTTAATAACCCAAAAATTATATTATATCCATAATCATAGTTGATTTATTACTAACATAATTAAAACTAACCAATATGCATGAAATATTCATATATATGGTTATAAATATACCCATGTTTCAATTTATATGGCAACAAGCATAAAAATATGTATTATGATCCATTACCATACATACGTGTCATTTTCGGATATTTGGGTTCTAAGACCCTATATGCATCAACCCATCAATATAATGAGTATAAAAACTCTAACTACATTGTATTAATGGGTTAAACCCAACATTATACCAAAAACACCAATGTCATGCAGAATACATCATTTAAGAAAAATGCACTTGACATTATTTTACGCTTAATCAAGTTATAACCACAATTATCCTTGTTATTTTAATTACTTGTTTAATTTATGCCTATTCTAAAGAGTCAACTATCCAAGGTTGGATAGTGGATAACAGGCTACCCCGAAGGTGCTTAAAAATGTACTCGAAGGCATTGGTATTCGCAGATACAAAATGCATAAACCTAAAGGCTCGCATAAATGTAGTGCTAAATAGTGGCCTAAAAGCCTAGTACGCATCGACAAAAAATGCATCTGACCCATAAGCCTACTACCCAGAGGTAAATATTGTAGCTACTAATCCTACATGACCAGTCAACCTATCTATACTAAGCCATCTAACTGTCTAGGCATCATTAAACTGGTCGATTATCTCAATTTTAACCATTTTAATGCATAACATAATTATTGTCATCTCACATGTACACATATCTGAATGGACATTTCATATCTTAGTGAGGCCTAAATATTAATGCTAAGCAACATGTGTTAACTAAAATGTAACATTGCCAACTTAACATGCCAAAATAGGCTTACAAAAGCTTAAAAACATTGAGTAGCCGTATAGCCTAGGTGTAAAACTAGAAAACACATCTAGAAATTGTTAACATGCATTTTACCATTTCTTTCATCATTAAAATATATTAAAATGTCTAATGCATCATGGTTAAACACAATAATCACATATCACATTACTTGCCATTTTTCACATAATATCGGTATTTTAGCGATGCATATGCAATTTATGGTTATAATTATGGCAATAACTTGTACAACATTCAAAATGGCATTTTGCCATCACTAAGCATGCACACATATTATAGTCATCACAAATGCACATAAAAAAATGGCATTTAAGCACAAAACATCATTTTCAAGTTATTACCATACTCAAATCACAAATGCGCACATATAGGTCACATGTATGAATTTCGGCCTTCACATGCTCAAGGTCATTAAAATGCACATACTCTCTCATCTATAATTATAAATCACGTTTAGATGCTTAAAACCACATCCATATACTTCAAACTAGCATATATGATCATATAACATTAACATGTGCCTAAAATTCACATAATGCTATTCATCTCTTAATTACTCCATAAATGTGCATCATACATACATATCATGTTCTAGCTATCACATTACATAATCACAACATCAAGCAATTACATTTTAATCAACCATATCATTTATTAGACATTTATGCAATTAATAGCAATTTTTTCAATTATGGAATTATATTACATTAAAATTCATGCATATTTACTCCAAGTTAATGTGATTACACATACCAAAACAAAGTCACACGAGATGCCTAAAGTCGGTTTAAGCCTTTTCCTTACCTGAAAAGGCTCGAGTCGATGCCTAGCCTATGAAAACAAAATGGTATGAAAATCAAAAATTAATCTAAAATAATATAAATGTCTAAAAAATATTACGAGCCTATATATAAGCTCTACGATGCCTTAGGAACCGATGAAAAATAAAATTAGCAGAAAAGAATAACCCAAGTATCAAGAGGTTACTATTCACATCAAAAATCTTCTCCATTTTTCTCTCGAAATACCTCGTCATTGCCGGTGATTTTGGTATCTGTGGACTCTTCTTGGGACGCTCTTTAATTTGAGTATAAAATTTTGGAGTAGGCTTGAGTGCGAAGGAAGAAATCAAAGAGAAGTGGGAGAGGAAAGGGATCACAGTTTTTTGGAGGAAAATGAGGGAAAAGAGAGGGTATAAGGGAAGGAAAATGAGGGAAATGAAATTTCCTTCACTATTTATAGTTTTCAAAAAAATAAAAAATTTCCTCTCTTTCAAAAAATTTTTATAACCAGTAGGAGTGTCAGTTTTCCCCTATATCTATTCCTAAAATTAGATAAATTCCACCTCTAAAAACCCTTAAAACCTCAAGCCTGAAAAACGAAGGAAACTAAAAAAATTAATGCATTTTATTTCTTGAAAATTCAATAAAAATACTTCTTGATCTCAAAAAATTCCAATTCAAAAGCCAACGGAATATTCAAAATATTTCAATATAAAGTCATAACATTTTTAGATTATTTTGAGCAACTTTTTATTTTATTTACAGTTTAGTTTTGCCTATGGCACTATTCATAAGACACCGCCGTAAAATCTTATTTAGCATTTTTAACCATCCAAATAACTTCAGGTTAGCTTCAAACTTTACCCAAAATTCTCTCATAATTAATACTACTTGTTGGTATATTTAGTACAAGACAGGTTTCGAGAAGTACTATTTACCCCGTTAAGTACTATTCACGAGAGTCGAGATTTTCGAATTGTTACAATTTAATTGTCTCATCAAAATGGATGCTCTAGCTCCTAGATGCTTTCTTCAATCCATAAAAGGATCTTTGAAGCTTGTAAACTTGATTGCCATCTTTAGATGTGAAACCTTAAGGTTGTGTCATATGCATTTCTTCTGAAAATTTTACTTCAAGGAAAGTTGTCTTTACATCCATTTGCTAGATCTCATAATCATAATGAGCAACAATGGAAAGTAGAATCAAAATGAATTTAAGCATTGTAACTAGAGGAAAGAATCCATCAATGTCAATATCTTATCTTTGATGATAGCCTTTCACTACCAATTGAGCTTTATACGTAATTACATTACCTTTAATGTTAGTCTTCTTCATAAAAACCCATTTTCATGTAATGGATTTTATCCCTTTAGGTGGATCAAACAAGGTCTATACCTAGTTATCGTACATGAAATCAATTTCAAATTTTGTGGCCTTAAGCCATGAGTCTAATTTAGAACTCTTCAGAACCTCTTTATAACTAGTAGGCCATGGTCTTTTACTATAGTCACTTCCTTGTCTAGGTCCATGAGAAATCCATAAACCTTTTGAATAGTTTTAACCCTAGTAAATCATCTAAGAACTTATGTGTCCATAGGTTCATTTATTACCTCATCACTATGAGTAATAGAACCAAAACCAATTAGTTGATCTTCCTATTCCTTTCAATTCTTATACAATACTTTATTTATTATATTTCTCATATTTTATTTGTCCTTATTTCTTTATTTATTCTTGAATAAAGTGCATCAAATCACTAATTCTATTATTCCTACCATTCATTCATTTATTTCTATATACCTACATAATCTATCTTAATCTAGTTCACATTCAATACATTAGGAAAATACCATATAGCCTAATTATAATATCATTTATACATTACATGCATATACACATGCACTAATTACACCATTTTATGTACACACACACCATTCAGCCATCACTATTCCTCCCACTTACCTATTTCCTTTTAATCCAATTCATTCACACATTTTAACATAATCATTCACAAAACCTAATTACACATTTACTCTTACCTTACATACACACACATACACCAATTACATCATTTCAAGCACATATACCATTCGACCATCTCAACATCTCATACATACCTATCAATTTATCATTAAATTCATGCTTAAATCATTAAATAACCACTCACATGACTTACTTATATTATTATTCATGCATTTTACATACACACATATGAATTTCATAATTTCCATAGATGGGAATATACTTGAATTTTTGGCAATAATTAATATAATGCATAAATCTTTTAATACACTTACAATTGGCTCCTTTGGCCTTTAATAGACCTTTCAAAACCTTGTCTTTGGCTTTCCATATCTTGCCTCCAAATTACACTTGAAACATAGTAGGTTTCTCATTAGAAAAATGCATAGAAAACTCTAATCAACACCAAACATGAAATTAGAGCTAGAATCATTGAATTTAACATGTTTAATTACCTAGAAAATTACTAAACCTTCAAAATACACCACTGACCAATTAGGGGTTAAAAATCCTAATTCTTTAATCACCCAATTTACCTTTAGCTGTCAAAAATTTCAATCTCAGTACTAGTAGTTTAATTTGAATTTTTGACCTTTTAGTCATCGCATTTCCAAATTTTTTAGAGTGAAAAACCAAATATTTTATCATTTAGTTACAACTAGTTATTATTCTCAAAACACTGTTGTGAAATCTTTAAAAGCAATTTTATCCACCATAATGACTTCATTTCTAACTAAAACTTCATGCAAAATTAATTTATAATATTCTAACTCATTTTATTTAGTTAGTTTACCTGAGCCTCAAGAAGTACTTTCACGGTCTAGTGTCACTATTCACTTAAACCATGTCTTGAATACCATCTTTTTTAACATTTTCTTGTTCCTTTCATGTCGTATCCATATTTTTCACCATTCTATATTTATTCCACTCATTTCTAAACCTTAAACCACTCTTTTCCAATTTTGCCCCCGATAATATGCTAAATGGCCATTTTGTCCCTCACTCATGTTTCATTTCATTATTTATACTGACTCTAGTTAGTATGTATATCTATTTTGTTCCCTATGGTTTCCTCTAATTCTAATTCCATTGCTGTGAATGATTGGACCGAAAGTCCGAGCATGGCAAACCCTTTATCTAATAACTCTTGCAACTATATCTTTAACTCCTTTAACTCTACAAGATCCATTTTATAAAGAGCTATGGATAGTGGTGACATATTAGGTATAACCTCTATTTTAAACTTAAGTTATCATGCTGGTGGTAAACTTAGCAACTCTTCTTAGAGCACATCTGCAAACTCTAACACCACTAGTACATGACTTATATTTGTTTCTTCTTTTTTTATATCATACACATGTGCCAAATTAGACATACAACCTTTCCTCATCATCCTTGTAGTTATCACTGCTAATAAAACATTAGACAAGAAATTATTTCTTTCACCCACAATTATGATTTTTGAGCCATCTAATTTCTAGAGGGAAAAATTTTTCTTTCTACATTCCACCATTGCATGATGCTTGCACAACATAATCCATGCCCTAAAATTAGATCAAACTTATCAAATCATAATTCGATTAGATTTATAGAAAACTTATGCCCTTAGACTGCTAAAGGACATTCCTTATATACTTTGTTCATAATAACATGTTTGTTTATAGGATTGCTAAGCATAATCAACTATAAAGATGATTATGTACTCATGCAGTGCATATATATGAATGTGTAGAACAAGGATCTATGAAAGCAAAAGCAGGTATATCAAAGAGATAGAATGTACAAATAATAACTTGAGGGGAATCTACCTCCTCACAAGCTCTAATAACATACTACCAGGTAAGAGCTCTAGCTTAATTTCTTTACACTGCCTTCGATTTAGCCCTTTAGCTAGCCCTAGCTTCATCTCCTCTATATTCTCTCAAGCTTCTAAGAGCAGTTGTTGATAAAGCTTCATACTATGAGGTAGCTACTAATTTGACAATCTTTGATAAAGTGCTCTTTAGAGCAACAACCATAGTAGACTTCTAGTATAATCTTATAGCATACACCCTTATATTTCTTTCCATAATGTTCATAATGTACTATTAGTGCACTCTTAGCAGTAGATGCTAGTGCATAAGCTAGGACTTTTCTATCTGATTCTTTGCTGATAACTTTGCCCAGATTTATATGGCTGACTCTTTCTCTACTGTTGCTATTGTCTAGACTGGTCACCCTCAAACTTTTCTCTAAATAGAGAGTTAAACTAGCTTGTCCCTGACCAAATGCTGTCTTCTTCTAGAAGCTCTCCCACTTCTCTTTTTGCATCTCTTCTATTGTATGTGAGGTTTCCATCAAAGTTGAGAAATCTTTGATATTTATTATAGCCTTATAGATTCAAATGGCATGATTAAGGCCCTTCTCAAACCTTTTAAAATGTTTTACCTTAGTTGCAATCATCTTTTTTACATATCAATTGAGCTTTGTAAATTCCTTCTCATATTTCAAAATAGATCAATGTTTCTACTTTAGATTAATGAACTTTTATCATTTCTTGTCCAAGTAGTTCTTAGTTATGTACTTCTTTTTGAATTCCTCTAAGAAGAACTCCCATGTCAAGTCTTCATGTGCCTTATCCTCAATGATGCACTTTTACCATCTAAAAGCTTCTTCCAATAGAAATGACGTTACATATATCACATTTTTTCAAGAGTGCATTAAGCTATTATAATATCCTAACTATTTTTCCTAACTAATACTCTAAATTATTAGAGTCATCTTGATCTATGCCTATAAAGCTAAACTCTTTATAGATATTTCTACTGAAGTGCTTATAGAGGTAATGGTAAAGGTGGAGCAATAGTTGCAGTAGCTTGCTTTAAAAGCTCAACCATTTGTTACGATAAGGCTAGTAAGGCCTATGCAGTTCTATTTATAGCACTTAGTACTGATGTACTTGGCTTTGTGGGCTAATTAACTATAGTAGGTGTATGGCTATCCACCTCTTCTGCACCACTTTATTGTGTTAATTCAGTCATCTTTGGTTTATAGGAAAAAGAACAACTTATAAGCCTCAACAGTGCATACTTATATGGTGTATGATCTTGTACTCTAAGAACTCATATATAACTTTTATGTACCAAGGAATGCCTAAGTCAAAGCTCTGATACCACTAAATATGACACCTTTCACTCAACTTGATCGTCAAATCCAAATAAGGAGCAATACACAAAATGATATCAAAACTTACTTTAGAAATCATTATAATTTAAAATCTATTTCAAAACTAATTGCTTTAAAAATGTGATTTAATAAAAAAAATAAATTGTATACTATTAGAAGTCATAGTATCATAAATCTGATAACATAATGACTATTCAGTGACATTAGCCCAAATAGTAACATGTAAAGAAAACATTTCTATATTCTTATACATCACATCCCAAACTCAGTGATCCTCCTAATCATGCACAATCATACTTTTCTAGCATCCCAACAATCAAAAAAATCATAAACAAAATAAGAATATCACTTGTAGTATATATACACCTTATAAAGTAAACTTGGTTTAAATAGAGTAACTGAACAGTTTAAAAACATGTCTAGGCACAATCCCTCATTACATAAAAATGAGAGCTCTAGAGCATGTTTTTATACATAAACAATACCAAAAAGAAAGCTTTATTTCTTGATCTTACTCTACTATAAGAGGCTTCACTTCAATAACACTTCTTCTTACATATCACAAAAACAAATGATATGCTAAGCCTATAGCATAGTGGTGTATACAATAACATATGCTAAACTCACATGGATGGTGCATTCAAAACATCATTATAAAACATGTATAAAATTATAACCATAACATGACATTTAAAGGTATATGCTTGTAAACATAATCATATCATACAACTTATTATACTATCGTTCAATACATATATAATGATTTAATGCACTAAATGCTTATTATGGCCACGTAAGAACATAAGTACATAAACATTGTCATCAACATTATGGAATCCTTATACACATCGTATACATAATATTTAACCATGCATGTAAGTAATTATTGTTTAATTTCCATTAATAATTAGCTTAATATACTTAGTTACTTTACCCATAATTGATAGACGATATCTTTAAATTGGATAATGCGATTATAAATGCCTAGATTTTGGGTCTAGGACTTTTCATTAGACTCGAACTTCCACTCGACTTGAAATGCTCATGATATGACCCGAATTAGAGAAAAAATTGGGAACTACGTTATAGTGGAGGGCTAATGCCGATAAGCTAAAGCCTAACACTAATTTTGATGAGGGTATAGGGGTAAAGCCCCCCATTATAGACTCATTCATTTTTTGGCCTATGATGATAACCAGAGACAAGCCCAAGCAATAAGGTAAGAAACCTAAAGCCATGGTTTATACACACCATTATGGTGCAAGTCCATACGAACTTAATGCCCTAAGGTCTGCATGAATTAACATATAACTAGCCTAGAGGAACAAAGCCCACAGCCCATAGTTCATCTAGAGAAGCCAAAGCCTAGGTCCACATAGACATATGAACCCTAAACCTTAATCTATATAAACCTTCCATCGAAAAGCTTTTAGAAACTTAATCTTTCTATTTTGACTCTAATTCTTAATCCTACTAGAACTCACTTCTTTTTGGATGGGAATGCTACCCAAAAACACTATAAATACCCCTTCTATCAGTTAATTTCAACACTTATAATCTATGAAGAATAACCCTAAAAATTTAGAGATTCTAAAGCGAGGACTCTAAAGCAAGATTCACATTACTAGTCTTAAACCCTCACTAAAATAATTATTCTTTAAAAACTCAACATTTATCATATTGCTTAGTGCTAACTTCAAGATAAGATCTAAGGCTTCTTTCATTCTTCATCATCATTCATTTTGTTCACATCTTTTCTTTAAGTGAGAATCTCCTTTGATTAATTAACATGTGAGGTGGTTCTATGTAATCCCCATATCGATTATTACAGTGTGTTAACATTTTAAATTATTTTCATCATATTTTTATCATTCATTAGAAAATTATTATGACACTTACTTTTTGGAACTGATGCCTATGTCTACAAGAACCTATTTTAATGATGTTAAGTTTCACATGGACCTATTATTTAAATATGTTTCGAATACGTGGTCCGTACAAAGTAATGTTTGATCATTATTTTATATTCATCTCCTATATCCTATTTTAACATATTTTAAATGTTTGTTAATGTTCTATCTCTATTAATTGTTGTAATATGTTATTGACATGTATTTGTATTAATTATGCCCTTTTAATATGTTCAAATCTTATTATTCATTATTATAGAAATTCTAGAATTAACCTTAGGCCCGCATGGACTCCCTTTCACGAGGAGTTTAGTCCCTATGAACACATGTTTTGAACATATGTGTTTTATATATAGTTCGTATGAATTTAGTTGTGTTAAAATTGTTTTTGTTTTCCTTTCCATTACAAATCATTTTAATCATCATCTCAGTCAAAATAATTATTTGTGCATATTTCATAATCATCCATATGCACATTGACATGTATTAATGATCATCGTGTTAGGCACTACTATTAGGTCCATATGGCCCTCAGTTTGTGTTACTAATTATTTTCTCTTAAGTTGTGTAACATTGATAATCTATGTTAGATATGAGGCCCTAATAGACATATCAATTATGACATTTTATAGGCCACATAGACATAGACCGAGGACTATAAATGGTCCGCATGGACTTAGCAACACAAAAAAGGGACCAATTTTTTTTCCTTATTTACTGATTTGCTTTTCCATTTTTATCTCTTTTGCTTATTAAGTGTTGTATTAGATTATTTAACAACTTGTTTTACATGTAAAAATCATAACCTCACATTAATGATTTTTGTATCTAATTAATTGTTGTTTCCTTTAACAAAATAATTTTTAGTTTTCCTTAAAAAAAGACACATAAAATGTTTCAAATAAAGGCTATTCTCCTGAAGATGGGAGTTAGGCAATTACCACTAATTCTTATGGAATTACGAGTAGTTTTTAGGTTAAACAACAACAAATAAATGACTCAATTTGTGGATGCTCAAATTAAATTTATGCCTTGTTATACATTTTGAATATTGCAACTTATTTTCTTTATGTCACAATGCGACACATATGCTTTTGACTATAATGGTTGCTTGCATGATATGGGAATGATAAACATTAGAATATAACTAAATGTATATTATTGGGACATAACTAAGATTTTATTTTAAACCCTTTATAGGAAAAAGATTAGTGGTCTTAGTGTAGAGCTAGGTGGAGACTATAAACACTAATCATCTCCTCCCCAATACATTAAAAATCTATAGTGGTGACTCTATTAAGGACTGGGAACTAAATTTGAAAGTGTCTAAATAATAAACCTTCTAATATTCTGATATTTTTTAGTCTAATGCATTTCATTATATATAAACTACATCCCTTTTACCTCGTATAGTGTTGTAAACCATTTTTCATTCAAAAATATGGAATTGCTAGCATTTCCATCACTCATAACCCTCTTACCTTCAGGTACATAAAATGCTAAACAAACTGGTCACTATTGTCCTTGATTAGAAAGATCTATTAGGAGGGACCCCTATTTTTAGGAACCATAAAGCCTTTTTAGGCCAAACTATGAAGCCCATATAATTAAGCTTAGCAAATTTCCCTATGTTGTATGACCCAAAGTGTTTAGAATTCCATTATGACTATTATATAGACCTATTACATTTAACCTTATTTAAAGTGGGGCCAAGCCTATTGTGCCTTTTATCTAGAATGGGCCTAGCCTAATTTCACCTTAAACAAGATTTAAATGTTATTGACCATTATTTTTGCATGCACTTTATGCATGAGGAGTCATTGGGCCTAATTAGCCCCATAATCAAACTTATGCATCCCCCGATGATGCTTTGGTATGCCCACCTAAGAAAAATTGCTAAGAGCATATGTATGGGTGTAATAAGGGTAGAAGGTTTATTGCTTGGTGGTTGTCCATAAACACCTAACATGTATCCTTTTTGAGTTTATATGCACCTACAAAACATTGTACTATACCTACTCTTGGACATAAACTTTTTGCTTTTATGAAAACTCACACTTTGTAAATATACATTGTAGCATACTTATTCATACATATCTCATTCACAAGATAAGTTTTTTCTATTCCATGCATCCATGTAACAATCTAGTACACATGCATTGTGAACAAGTACACTTCACACTAGCATATGACAAACTAATCATGTATCAATGGTTACCATTTTGTAAAAGTTCATTGAATTCTTAATCAAGCATATTGTGATCGCACTCATGCATTAACTATTTATATGATGCATCTGCACATATACATGCATCATATTTGTTCCTGAGACATCATTCATGCATAAAACATAATACATGAAGCACACATATCATGCATCATCTTTGATAACTCATGTATCATGACTAACCCTTTATTTTGCAGCTACTATTGGTCCATCTTCAACAAGAGTAGCCATACTTAGAGATGAAATGGTAACAAGAACAATGCTAATGAGATCCTTCAAAGTATGGAGAAAAGGATGATGGCTACCATGACCAATGCATTGTTAAGTGTGTATGCTCAAGGAGATAAAGGTTAACCTTCTACCACTAACAATTATCAGAAAGAAGTTGCTGATGAAAGAGATAACCAAGTTTTTGACAAAGAGATATCACTTGTTAAGCCTAATTATAATATGGTTTCACCACCTAAGCTTAAAGAGAAGGATCCTATTAAAGAGCTAAATAAAAAATTGGAAGCCATGAGTCATCTAGTGACCAAGGCAAAGACATCAACTTAGAAGGCATTAGCCTAAAACCTAACCATACCATGCCCTATAAGTTAAAAATGACAGATGTAAGCAAGTTCAATGGTACTTTTAACCTAAGAACTCTTTCAAAGCAATATGTAGTAGATATGAGATCGACTAACCTATTACTAGCATAAATATTAGGCTTGTTTAGTATGTCTCTAACTAGGCAAGACCTTCATTGGTAACACAATTTGTAAAAAAGGGTGAAAGTGAATTAGAAAGATTTAGCCCCTACATTTAACAAGCAATACTCAAATAATGCAACTATTGAGGTGACCCTTAAAGATTTAGAATTAGTCCAAAAAAATTGAATGATTCTTTCTCTAATTATTTAAATAGATGGAAAGCCAAGGTGCTAAAAATGAGGAATAAGCCTGATGACACTGACCAAATGAAGATATTTATCAAGAATGCTAATAGCTACATGAATGTTGTTCTCTCTACTAAAGGTAATGCCATATAAGAATGGCTCTAGGACATAGCTATCAATCATGAACTAGCACTTCAGAGTAAAGAATTTAAGAAGAATAGGGAAGCAACCTATAAAAGTAATAATTCAGGCCAAGTCACCAATATCAATATGATTAGGACTTGGCATTTTTCCAAATTTGGTAGAACTTTATCTTGCTGCTTGAACAAACTTATAAAATAAGAAAAACTACAGCCATTAATGCCTAAGCTATAGATTAAACCTCCTCCACCTAATTATAGAATTGATTTATATTGTGCTTATCATCAAGTGACTAATTATCTCATAAACAAGTGCACCACTCTCTGTCATGCAATCCAAGATCTCATTGATGCCATGTAGATACTTGATCTAGAAGCTAGAAGCTCTCTTAATTAATCTTTTTTCTCATTTTTTTTAGTTTAGTTTTGAAGTTTTGTAATCTTTTCAATTACTTTTCATATAATAAATTAAAATAATGAATTTACTTTTAGGTGTTTGTATAAATACATTTTAACTTTAACTTAAAAAGGGAAAAATCAAAATCACATTTTGCAAAACATATCAACTTCAATTAAAGCTCTCTCCTAAAAGATGGATCAATAATTAATAGGCATCACTAGGAATCATACACAACATTAGGTATCACTATGAATCATGTATAACTTTGGAATCATAGAAGTCATAACATGCATATACATGCTTTATACATACATCTACTAAACATATTTTATATAAACACAACACTATCTTATGACTTCCTACTTCCGTGTATGCTACTTAGGCTTAATCATGCATTATTAATCCATAAATATATCTTCATTGTACCACCATACCTAAGATAAGAGTAACATGCAAACCTCACCCATATATACATGTATTAAAATTTGGCATATTATACCTAGGCATTAATAGGTATCACTAACATGCATCTATATCTATTTGCATTTCTCATGCATATCAATAATTATGCCTACATTATAATTAGGTTACAACATATATAGCATCACAGTGCTTGAAATAAGCATTACATTAACCATATATTATACTAACTATAGGGATCATCCTTTGCTTGGGCTTTTTAAGAGAAAAAACTCAGCTTATTTTTTTCTAACACTACTACCAAAATGGTAACCAGACCTAAAACTAAAGGTGAAATCAGCTTGTTAGTAAAGGCATGATGAATAAGGCAATGGTAGCATTAGAACGAAGGATAATAATGTTTATAGAAGAATGGATTTGAGAAATCTAACAACAAAGTGCTTTAAAGAACTCGATGGGCATGATTTAATCATTAGGGCAACTAATAACCAAAGATCTGAGCTAAGGAAGGTTCCCCATAGATTTACCCATCTAAATAAGCCTTTGTTAATTATGCTTAAGGAATTGAGAGAGATAACTCTCTTTTGACCCTTAATACCTTAACATAAGACTAGCCAACTAATTGATAACTGCAAAGCCCTACATTGAGCTATCCAAAACCTTATTGACTATGGCATAATGCTTAATCCTGAAGATCACCTATTACCAAACCTCATTACCATTGCTCAATTTTATTAGAAGCAAGGTTTTCTTTTTTTAACCTTTGATTTGCCACCTCATAGGGCAACTATTGACCAACTACAAGATTGTACCAATCAATCATGTGGAAGGATTCAATAAATATAGAATAGACAATCTTTGTCTTCCTTTCTTGTTATTTTTTTCTTTATGCTGGAACAATTAAAGTTTAATAAAACATTATTTTGACTTTTCATGAGCATCTTTGTTCACCTCATTAATTGTATAGCATGGTATTCTTAAAAAGTGAGTTAAGAGATTTAAAAAAAAAGGAGAAAAAGAAAAATGAATGAACATGATTAGCTTAGTCCATATGTTTCACAAAAAGTTCATGATTTTTCTAAGAATGGCTCACCACTATTGCACATAATTCTAAAGCTCAAAACGTGATCTTTCCTTGTAAGGCATGTGAAATATCCCTAAACATAAGATGAGAGATAAATAGAAATAAAAAAAAAAGCTAGGGGCAACTAAATGCAAATGAATGCTTCTTTCTTTCAATCATAAATGAGGTCCAAGTTTAGCAAGCTCCAAAGATTAAAGCCTCAAATTCTTTTTCTAGCCATTTTCTTTAAAGCCTATAAGCTTGTTGGAACCATTCTAAACAAAAAAACATTTTTAGGGTTCTTACTCATACAAAAATCCAAATGTTAGAAGGCTCTAAAATGTTAGAACTCAAGAGCCCACAAAAAGCAAAATGATTTACTTAAGCCTCAAATAACTGAGCACTCTCTTTTCAATCATGAATCCCTTATTCAAAAGAAAAAAAAGAGTTTTCTAATTCTTGCTAAGCCAATTAATCAAGAGAATGAGCCTAGTCAAAAGTTAGGGAAATTGAGAGAAAATATTTATCCAAGAAAATCTTTGAACTAGTTAATAATAAGGATATCATTAATGCAATACTCAAAAAGGTCAAAAAGATAACATTCAACATATAGTCGAAGCACAAAGATTCAAGATACTAAGGGCTATAAAGTTAGCACTAACACAATTTATCTATTAATTAGAGAAACCCCCTTAAGATCCTTACAACATATGCTTAAAAGCCATAAAATTTCACATTATTGTCTTGAAAAATTCCATACACTTCATATCATTTCATGAAGCCCTTATAGAGGATGCAAATTAAGGTCAAATTAATCCAAGACAAGACCATAGACTTCAAATAAGCCTTAACCAAACTCAAATAATCTTAAAAAAAAGTAAAAGCTTACTTGGTTAAAAACTCATGAAAACCAACCTAGGCAAAAGTTAAAGCATACCTCACTGGATCAAAAACCTGCAAAGGGCTATCTAAGCAATAATTATGTAACACCCCTTTCCCATTCTATTTGAACAGGCAAGAAGTGTCACTAGACTGTTTAATCTAATTCACCTTTCCCTTCCAACACCTTACATAACTCCCTAAGAAGGTACTATTCATTTTATCCTCAGGTGTTACCAGA
>CANXYI011922478.1:0-10748 GCA_948208565.1 Hura crepitans | reverse complement strand
ATATCTTTTACTCTAATCCACTACCCTAAGTCATTTCTAATATTATGTCCTTCAATCAAGCTTATTTGTCATAATTGTAAAGCCCTAACCAACTTATAAATTGTACTTTTCAAAAAATGAATGAATTGTACATCTCAAGCCTCTTCTAAGAGACTAGGGTACTTAATACATATTCAAAAAATACTATTCAGAAATATGAAATCTTAGGGTTGTTACAATTTATCCATTATTTGATGTCTAATATGGCTTAGGCTAGAATTGCCATATAATATCATTATTATTTCCATCACTTAAAGGTGTAATATAACAAAAAATATTATTATAGAAATCATTATTTAAAGTATAGTCAATATCTAATACAATAAGACTATCGTTTAAAAAAAAACACAACCATTATAAATTATATTTAAAGATAAGTCCACATCACAAGCATAAACAACATATGTAAGATAATAATTTGACCATCATGCATACTTAACTTACATGTGCCATATCCATCTTATACATTTTAGAATTCAAGAATATCTTATGAAAGAATTTCTCTTTTTAGCTATATGGTCTATGATGCTTGAATCAGTAGTCTATAAAAAGGATTAGATTCTAGTAGGAATACAATACTAAAAAAAATCTCAATTAAATGATTAAATGCCTTTTTTAGCTCATTATAATCATGAGCGAAATGACCCTTTTTGCCACAATTACAACATTTTAGTTCCCCCTTGTTCTTTTCTTTTATAAGAATGACTAGGTTCTTTCTTTTATCACCTCATTTAGGTTTTTTATAACCTTTCCACCACTTCTTACCTTTTTTGTTGGACCCATCTTGATAATTTCTCTTCAAGCTTTGAACTTCCTTTGGGATAGAACTTAGCCATAAACACACCGATGTTGGTTTAAAGCTTTAATGCCATCTTTTTCTAACTCTGAATGACATTGTGCATCATTTAAAGTCTTAATACTTTTATTTTGTGTATGGTGAATTTCATGTTTTTCCAATTGCAAGGCAAAAAATTGAATCTTTGCTTGAACTTATTGCTTACCAGTCAAAGTATGGCCCGTCTCTTTTAACTTGCTTATCATATTAGACATTTTCCTAAAGTGTTATCTCATATTATGGTTAGGCCAGTTTTTCTAGATATCAAACATTATAGTCAATTCCTTAGTTTGGCAAGATAAGTTTCGCCAAACTTCATCTTTATAGCTTTGCACATCACCGTTATTTGCTTTGTCAAAATAAAAATTAGTTATTTTCTACCTAATAATTATGCAAGTAATTATAAATGAGATAGATGTCTGTAACAATACAACTATTCAAAAACTATATTATAGAAACATGGAAAAAATATCTAAGTAAGAAATAAGAAAAAGATGTATACATATAGCTTAGCATAAAAATTATCAATGGTTTTAAATTTACTGGTACTAGTTTTTATCTAATACTAAGAGATCTCGAATTAATTCCGTCCCTTAATAATGATAATGATGATGATGATGATGATGAATAATGTAAAACTATAATTTGGTCTAGGAATAACTGAGAACTAAAGGACTTTTTTTTCTAAGGAAAACTTTAGAAAAATTTCTAATATTTGAGCTAATTTAGAATTACAACCTTATTGTTTCAAATTTAATAATTAGATCTCTAACGTTTATGGGGCATTTCAATTAAGCTACTCTGTTCATTTTTTCTTTAAAACTAAAGGAAACTTCAATTTTTTAATTAAAATTATTTTTTAATTTTTATGTACTAATTAATGTAATTACATATTAATAGTAAATTTGTGTAATTTTTATTAATTAAATTGAATAATTTTCTTTATATTTTCTCATATAGTTATTTTTATTTATTTAATAAAAATATTTAACTTTATTGAAACATAATTAAATAAGAACATAACATTTATTTTTTAATTTAATTGAGTAATTTTTTAAAATTAATTTGTTAAAATTTTGAGTGTGTGGACTAAAATATAAATAATATATTATTTTATATTTTAATGAGCTTAACTTTTATTTTTAATAATTAAAAATTTACATTTTTCTATATCTTTTCCATTTGAGTTTGGTTAATTAACATTGCAATTTTTCATGTAACTACCTCTTTGTTTATAGCCTATTGACTTTATGTAAATTTGATTTTTTTTATAACTAATTATTTTTTTTGGTTTATTAACAAAAAATTATTCAATTTATAAAAATATTTATAAGCATTGCTTTAATGCAAAGTAAGCAAATAATTCACAAGTATAATTTGTAATCTATGGATTTAGTTTTGTTATCAATAACTACAATAACAACAACAACAATAATAATAATAAATATTTAGCAAAAAATAAATTTAGAAATTGAAAATTTTAGTGAAAAACTAAATTCTATATTTTTAATTATATTTAGATAAAATTAAATATTTTTATTAATTAATTAAATATTAATTATATATGAGCAAATATAATAACTAATTTTATTTAATAAAGAATACTAAGAATTTATTATTGATTTTTAATTACAATAATTACTAAATAAAAATTTCAAAAATAATTTTTAATAAAAAATGAATTTTTTTAGTTTTAATGAAAAATGGACAAAATGACTTAATTGAAATGTTCTATAAATGTTAGAAATCCAATTATTAAATTTCAAATGATGGATTTCTAATTATAAATTGATTCAAATATTAGAAATTTTTTTTATGTTTACCCTTTTTTTTTTAAGTAATGCATTTCATAGATTGGTGTAAAGTAAAATATAATTAGATAAATGGGATGCCTTAGTGAAATCGTTCAAGGAATAAACTATCTTATAGAATGGTGTTTTAATGAAACCTTCAATGTTACTATCAACTTCAGCACAAAGATTTTATTTTGGCTTCATTCATTTTGCTTTTACTTCTTAGAAGTTTGAAGTAGTTGATAAAAGTCTTGTATCAAAAAGCTATCTCAAATGTATTTGGGAAATCTTTTAAATCAAGTATTGATAGCCAATTTTTCGTCTATTAACTATTGTTTTAAAAGCTTCATTTTGGAGTTTTTCTCATTAACAAATAGCTGATTACACTTTATTTCTATTTGGACTTAAAATCTTATAAATAATATTTAAATTAATTATAATGTTGATTTTTTATAGCATGAAAATATTTTTTTATGTGTATATAATCATCATTTAATTATATATATATATATATATATATATATTAATAAACTTTTATTAAACACATATAAATTTTCCATTATTAGCTATCAATCATCAATACTCGATAGGCTATCAACTACTTTAAACTACTAAATTAAATAGACTCTAAGGAGTTACTAATAAAAAAACTATTTGCTAATAACTTATTATTATTCAAAAAATCATTAATTTATTTGGCATTTTGAAGAAAAGATACCCACAAGTAATTAGAGATATCTATTCTAATTATTTTAAATGAATAAGTCTAAATAAAAATAAATAAAGAGTGAAGTAGGAAATATGTATTGTTGTATATTTGAACTACCCACAATGGGTATATATAGATAAAAAATGCTTGATAAAGAAGTAAAGTTGAATAGGGTAACTATTAGACTTAAAGATCAAGTCAAACTATAAAAAAAGTAATTAATAATAGAAAATAGTTTGTAATCATCCATAATATTAATATTTTATGACACTTTCTCTTGGATGACTTTACACTATAAATATACTGCATTAAAACCTTGTTAAGGAAAACTTAAGGGATATAAAATTAATGAAGGAAAAGAGTACAATATTTATAGGTAAATTACTTTCCCTAAAAAATACAATCACAATAAGTCTTCTAACTAATGCATTCTAATACTACCTCTTGCCTTTTGAAAATTAAACTTGATCGCATCTTTAAAAATAGATTTGTTAGGTTATAAGTTAAGAGAACTTTATGATTGGCTTTCTTTTATGATACACTATTGTTGTGACACTCCTTACTCGATCTAAACGCCGGTCGATCATTGAGCCCGATGAATGAGTGCACGTAAATTGAGATATCCAGACTTTCTTACCATTACTTGTTATAAAATATTCTTATTAAAAGATTTCACTTCTGAAAATATAGGTTTTAAAAAAAATTTCAAATAGTGTTACATATTAAAAAATTGAGAATTCTCGTGCCAAAATTTTGGCAGCATAACGGTTGTACCGAGCACTATCCCAAATTTTTGAATAGTAACTTACATAATAAAAATACACTTCTAAAATGTCCACACACTTTCAGAACATCTATGTGATCCTTTAATCACTCCAACAGCACACAGATGCAAAATTAGGATATCTCAACATCAAAAAGAGATATCATACAACAACATGCATTTTCAAATAGTTTATAAGAGTTTACAACTTTAAAATACAAAAGAATAACATAAATACAACTCAGGCCCATTTCTCATATATTTACAACATTGAGTTCAACCTATACATCACATGACTACACTGTATTTACATATCATTACCAAAAGAAAAGCCTTCTCTTAATACTCTTGATATCCCAAGGCTCGAATCTCAAAATGTCTCTTACTTACACATCATAAATAAATGATGCGCCAAGCAAATGCTCAGTAGTGTAATCGAAACAACTTGTGCTAAAGCCATAATTAACAGGTCATTTATGGGAAATTGACATTCTTGCATGTGAACAATCAATACCATTCATGTTATTCCTACATATTATGATATGCCATTTTATGATCACACAACATTCATCATGCTTATGTACATTCATACCACTAATATGGCAAGTATGTAACCAAGAATCAAGTATGTATCGTTATTTCACACATTGCATAAAACTACGCATTTAACTAGTATAACACATATTATAGGTTAAATTCTTTATTTGCCTTATTCTTTTAAGCCCATTTTGGATAATCACAAAGCCTATGGATAATGGAATCAATAATGTGTTATGGCCCACATTTTGGACCTAACAGCTGCTACACCGACATAGAAAAGGTTGTCCAATACCCATCTAGGCTTATGTAGCTGCACTTGCAAGCAAATGTGCAGTGGCTTATATAAGACCTTATAGTGACTGCAGCTGCATGGATCTAAAGATCATAATATAAATCTATGGGTAAGACATATAGTAAACCCTTGGATACATAATCTAAGCATAGAAGTGCCTTAGCAACTGCTATATCCCTTAGCTGATTAATCAACCTATCCATTTCTAGGTTGTTACATCACATAGGCCAAAATTGATATGCTTTAGTTTCACTAACTTAATTAAGCTTATATAGCTTTTAACTTCCTTATTTTAGCCATGGAATGACTAAAACTGTGTATTTACATCAAAAACCTCATTTTAGTGATTATGCATACTTAACATGCATTTTAGCCAAACTCGTACCATATGCATTTTAAATCACCATTTTCATTTTCGTTTATTATTATTATTATTACGTATTAGCCA
Source organism: Hura crepitans (assembly GCA_948208565.1). Taxonomy (NCBI): domain Eukaryota; kingdom Viridiplantae; phylum Streptophyta; class Magnoliopsida; order Malpighiales; family Euphorbiaceae; genus Hura; species Hura crepitans. The sequence continues at coordinate 5,329 of CANXYI011922478.1, read as the reverse complement.
TTTTAACATTTATTTGGGGACGTAAGTTCATTAAAGACACATTATGCCTAAATGTTCATCAAATTACTCATATTATGGCATACTTAGTGTTAAACACCCCTTTTAGGCTCATTTTATGTTTTGAATCCATTTTGGCCCTAAAATTCTTGCATATGTTATTTTAAATATGTCTAGTAACAATCACAACAAGTATGACATTTATGTGCACCATTTCCACATCTCATTATTTCATATGCACAAACATTTTCAAAGACCTCATTTGACCATATTCACCATTCATGCATACACTAACAACTCATATTATAAGTTAGGCCAAAATCATATTTTAATGCACTAAAATCATACAAATAACTTAATGCATAAACTTTTATGGCCCAAAGACCATTTGGCCATTAATCCTACTATCCATTATTTTTGTTACCTTTGCTTGAAAATACATTCTAATTATATACACCATTGCCATTGTTTCCATTCAACCTAAACAACATATCCCTCATGCATTATGAGTATAATCACTTCTATATGTACATTGTATATCATTACTTTACATTATTTCTAGCTACACCAATTTCTCCTTTTTATTCATCACATAGCCTTTTTCATGGCCAACTAGCATTCAAGTGACACACATAGACACTTATGGTTGGCCTTGTGAACCATTCAGCCAACACATATAAAATGGCCTCATATATTATTTAAACTTTATACATAAGGTAAACACGCTAAACATACCTAAAATCATAATTTAGAGTATTTACATGCATAAGTTAAGCTATTTTCCCGTAATATGCTTATGTTACATAATAAAGCACATTATGAGCATTCTTCATTTTATATACATTTTATTTTTCCATTCATTAGAATAAATGTCAAATAAGTTGAATAACATGATTTTAAGCCTTATCATGCTTTAAAATTCCATTAAGCCTTCTAAACCTCATTTTCTCCCTAAATACATACATTATGGCAGTACAAACATAATATTCACATCCCATCATTCCTAATTACTTCTCATAATCTAAAACACATAATCACACATTGTAAAAACCATATGACATAATAGATACCTCACATTTATTACATTAAGCATTTATTGCCATTTATCACTTTTTAGGCATGTTATGGAATTTGATGCATGTAATTGAATAATGCACAATTTCTTTTGATTACACATACCGAGGATATCATAATAGAACCTTGAGGCCCATTTATGCCTTCAATTTCCCTTTGTCTTAGGTTTTATTGAAATTCCCTAACATAAAATCGAAAAACCTTGAAAAATTCATAATAATTTAGTTGATGCTCAAAATTAAAATCTAAAATGATAGAGATACTCTTTGGCACCCGCAAAATATATAAAAAAATACTAGAAGTAAAAAAAAAACTCACTTGAATAAGAAAGGTAACTATTCACGAGGGTTTCAAATCGGGAATTTCAAGCATTTTCCTTCACAAATTCCACTTTTAAGATGTGATAGAGGGTGTAAAGGCACATAGAATATTTTTAATAAGGCAAGAATTGAGCTTAAAAGGGAGGAGAAAGAGCAAAAATGGAGGGAAAAAGAAGAGGAAGCCATTAATCCTCTAAAAATTAGAGCTTAAAAAATGAGAAAAATCAATTAAATTCACTAGTTTAATGTTACCTGATTTTTGTAAAAATACTTCCCAATGTTTAGAAATTTCAATTCTAGTGCCAATGGCCTAATTAGAATTTTTAAGTATTAGGTTCTATAAATCCCAAAATTTTCTGAGCAACTTTTGAATATTTTACAGTTCAACTAAAATTATATCACTATTCATGTGACATTATCATAAAATTTTGCAGTCATTTTTAACCACCTAAATGACCTCATTTTAACTTCTAATTTCACTCATAATTATGTTATAATTAGTATTTCCACTCAGTAAAATTAGTGTTCTCGACCTTGGGAATCACTATTCATGCCTAGGAAGTACTATTTATAACACTAGGAGTTTTCGGGCATTACAATTATTAACTTATTGCTTACATCTATAACCTTTATAATCCATTGATTTGTTGAGTCACTTTTCTCAAGCATCGATATCTATAACTTGCTTAATAAATAGCAAATACTTTAGAATTGTAACAACCCCTATCTAATCCACTTTTGAACCAGATAAGAGAAGCTACTTCCCGGTAGGTCACCCATTCTTATATTTCTCTCACTTGCAGCTCATTTAACCCAATAAGAAATATTATCTACTTAAGGTTTATATTCTAAATATGACATAGTTCATCCTATTATATTCTGTTTGCATGCTATATAGGGTTCTAAGTGGATCAATTCATCTATATTATCGGAAGCCCTCAAAACCTCTTAAGGCAATTTTGCAAAAAATCCAGCTGCATAATGCTAATTAGGTAAAAATCCAAAAATTTTTAACTTGTAAAATAATCACTTCTATAATGATCTCAACCATAGTTTCACACATAAGATCCTTCTAACCCATTATAGAACTCATTATCCTTATAACAACAACTCATATATAAAACTCAGCAAGCATAAAATATATAACATGAGTTTATGGTATTACATCTCATCATTATTACAATACGGTCTATCCCTTATACATAAGTGCATTTACAAGCTCTAAAATACATGACTGAGAGACATAAAATATACCCAAGATGAGCTTATTGCTATGCTATTGCTCTGATGAGGCTAGACTGCACAAATAATCTACTACCTACGCATTGAAACAATTGATACACTAAGCATACACTTAGTGGTGAATTCAATGATTCATGCATTAAATCTCACACATCATGTATCATGCCATTTCATGTGTCACACATTATGCAATTCTATGTGTCATGCCTCATATCATATTATATGTCATGCATCATGCAATCATTTCATTATGATCATAATCATATCATATACCATGGTTAGTTATTCAGTTACCACATGATTGTCTAAGGTTCATGCATACTAGGTTTTTTTTCTTTTCTATCATCTTATTTATCTATGTTTCATTTATTTAATTGTATTTATCATTTTTATGAATGGTTAATATCCAAAAGGCTACATTTTAACACTAGATAATGAGATCTAAGCTTGTGCAGGGGCCTGTATTTTGGACCTCGATGGCTGCACCGATCATGAACTTAATATGTGAGGAGGGTTTTATCTTAGAACCTCGAAGACTGCACCCTTCTCAAATCTTAGGCAGGGGTCCTCATTCTAGACTTTAACAGCTGCACCCATCATCTCATCTCATATCTCAAATGTGCAGTGGCCCTCTTAGACCTTAAGTCAACTGCACTAGCATAACATTATATCACAATCATTCTCATGGATTGATATCTCATGACACTAAAGTGTCTTAGTAGCTGTTACTCTCTAGTTGATCAGTCAACCTATCTAGTAGGTGTCTAACTAATATGGGCCTCAAGTTACATCCTATTTAATCTCTAATTTATAATTAATTGCATCTATTTCTCTTGATATAGCTCAAGTGGTTCAAGTACCATGTCATTATTCTCTCTTTTCTTCCTTATCATTTCTCAAATCTCATTTATTTCTCTTCATGTCACTACATATAAATACTCACTACACTAGTTTCCTATATAAAGTCATCTTGTTCACTTCCTCATGTCACTTTATATATGTTTATCACATAATCTCTTCATCTTGTATTGGTTATTTAATCACCTTAATTTATTCAATTCAACATTCATGTTCCTTGACCTCATATTATTAATTATTTCATTATTTAGTATTAAATTCTATGGTATATACATCAATCATTAAATTATATGTCATGAAGGCATCACTCCTACCATTTGGCCAACCTAGCATAACCCCTCTAAAATTCATATTCCTTTCTCACAAGTGTTTAAAAATATGTTACTCCAATTAATTAAAATAACTACACACATGTTACGATTTATTACCATTTAATCTTTTAATTCTTTTACACATATGTTTCGGCCACTTAGTGTACATCACCATGCCTCATATTTTCTTCTCATTTTTCTTATCAACTAGGCTCCAAATATTATGTGTATATTATCCCTAATCAATACTCATTTAGAGTAATGCCATGACACAAACATACAACTTTCATACATATACACATACCTAAATTATACAAATTCATGAAACGAAATGTATGAATTGTTAAATCCACTTACTCAAAGCCTCCAAATTAGCCATAATTCCTTCCTCAAGCTTGGCCTTCTCTTTTTTCTACCCCTTCTCCTTCTTTGTTTACAAACATACACATATTTTACAATAAAAAATTCACCAAAAATTCCACATGCAACCAAACATAAATCTAAGCTTATAAATAAATCAAATAACCTAATTCCCATCTTAAAAAAATATTAGGGATTAAAAACAAGCCCCTTTACTCACCTTGGTCACAATTCACTCCATTTGAAAAACTCTCTTTCTAAGCCCTCTCAAGCCAAATTTCCTTTAGCATAGAGATGAGTAGAGAGTGGAGGTGAATTTGGTGTATTTAGTTGTAAGATTTATGGTGTGTTAATGGTAAAAAGGAAGAAAAATTTTAGGGTTCTATGAAGGGGAGTGACATTAGGTTTGATGGGGAAAAAGGGATGAAGATGGCTATTAAAAGGTCTAAAGTCCTTCTTTAAGTATGGAATGGAGGGTTGGATGGTTGCCAAATAGCAAATGAATGGTGTACATTAATATTTAGCAAATTTCCCCTTAAAAATTCATATCTTATGCTCCAACTCTCAAAACTTTAGCTAATGGCTTTAAAAATCATCAAAATCAGTATTTTAATTATCCCACAAAAATCAGAATTTTTCTCCAAGAAAACTTATTTTTTCGAGTAAAGGTGTCATAAATTAATTCTGTTTAATTACTTCCTAATCTTAGAAAATTCCAAAACCAATTCCATTGGCTTAGTTAGAAATTTTGATCATCAAGTCATCTATTTTCAAAAATTTTTGAGCACTTTTAAAATAATTTATCGTTTAGCTTCAATTGAGTCACTATTCACGGGACACCGATAAGCAAACTTTACAGTCTATTTTAACCACTTAAATGACTTCAATTTGGTCCCAAATTTCACCAATAATTATGTTTTTATTAGTTCTATCATCCTATAGCCTCAGTTCACTTTGGATTTTTTAAAGTACTAATCACTGTTCAAGTGTAATTATTTATAATATCAATAAATTATGAGTGTTACATGAATGGCTTGTATACGGCTAGCAATATTACTAACCTTATATCTAATAAATTTGGCAATATTTTGGCGCTTAGATTACTAGTCCATAAACTTGTATGAATTTTATTTAGCTTCAATTGTTTCCTTCCTCTATGATTAATTA
>CANXYI011922472.1:0-16883 GCA_948208565.1 Hura crepitans | reverse complement strand
TGAGCCTCAAGTGGTAATATATGATTATGTATAATAAGTATAAATGTAAGGACTATAGGTGCATCAGTTATCGAGTTTCTACAGGGACCCGATAAGGGTGCTAAAGCAATGAATTCTCAGAACACATCAACATGGACAAGCTAAAGAAGTACTTCTATTAAAGATAAAAAAAAGGAGTCTACTAAGTCGAAAACCTAAATAGGGTGGCTTAAGCAAAAATTAAGACACCTTAATGAGGTAGAAACCTATTAGGCACTTTATGCAAAAGTTAGGGGATTTGAGAGAAAATGTCTACTTAAGAAAACTATTTTAAGGCTGATTGGTAATGATAGTATCATCAATGGGAAATTATTATTTTTGCTAAGATTAAGTAACTTAGTTTCAAATGTTACTAGTAGCAAAATTGCTTTAGTCATGATTATTGGCATGCAAACTTCCATCAAATGATAAAAGATCATATAAGTAACTGAATTCTAAAAGTCTAAACACATATTTTCTTTTCAAACATAGAAGTTTTATCCTCACATTTTATCTTTAGTACTAATGTCTTATTATCTTTAGATATACTTAGAATCCAATCTCTATAATTATCATCTGTACTTATGTTGCTAGTTGCATGATCAGGCACATCTCTCAGTATAGCACGACATTTTCACAAGTCGAGAAAAGAACATAGGAAATGCCATGTTAAAAGTCCACCTTGAAACCCTAAAAGTTTAAAAGGGATCCTTTGTAATAAACTAAATTGTTGTTGGATCCGAGAGGGGATATAAAATGTAGCACGCCTCAATCTGATCAAGGGAACATAGCTCGAATGGTAAGATAGAGAAAAATAGGTGATCTACCACCAAGGACATCTCCAACAGACAATAGCAACTGCACTAAACCATTCAGTCCATTGATCACAAGTGTTAAATTTCTTCTCAAGTTTCATTTCAAAATGTTGATTCAGAGCATACTTAATCCAAAGCTTTTCTGGAGGAGGTACAAGCAGTCCTAATTTCTCTTAGAACCAAATCTATAAAAAAAAGTAGTTAGGTTGGAAAATTTGTATAGGACCACCTACGTAAAAGTTAGGCAAACTCGCTAGTGTGAAAACACTTATAAGCATGCTAAGCAAAAGTTAAGGTTAAAAGAAAAATAAAGCTAGGGGGAAACCTGCAAGGGCTCTGTATGTATACCTATAAAAAGGAGTGGGCTTCTAGCTACAAAGTTAATGTCCCCTCTTTTTAAAGCATCCAATCCTCAAATGGTTTCAGCTAAGAAGACACTACAAGGATTATGGTCAGAGCATATTTCGTTCAGAATTTAGAGGACCTTGAAACCACAAAGCTCATTTTTGAAAGTGACTACTAACAAGTTGCCAACAATGCATAGCAATACATGTTTAGCCCATTCCACTGAGTTAAGGGGAAATTTATAAGTAAAATCCAAAATCACTTGTAGAGAAATTGGACATACCCTAAGAAACACCCAAAGCAAGAATAATATCCATGGGAAAATGCTCCTCGAAAGATAAAAAAGCCAGGGAATCATCTAAAACAACATTATAATTCAAAATAATAGTAAATTCTTACATGGTTAAGGTAATCTCTTAATGATTGAAGATAAACACATGGAAGATAGGGTCTTAATAATGCACAGTGGCATTCATGAAGTTATGGTCAATCCTCACTTTTCTCAAGAACCTAAAAGCAGAAAAGGGAGCAAGGATGTTCGAAGTCTAAGAAGCCTTTGCTTCTAAGGCCTTGGACAATTGTTGACTAAAGGAGAGAGACATAGTGAACTATGGAATGAATAAAGGAGAAGGGAGGTATTTATAGGCCCTAACCTTCACCATTCCTCTTTTTACTAGGATAAGGAATCCAAAGCATGCGAAGATGTCTATACGGACCTTAGAACATCCGAAGTTGACATCATGGTCTACACGGACCAGTTGAGACATGTTTTGTAATGCCTACAAGTCCAAGTTCTATGAACAGTACCCCCTTTGACATAATGATGTTCCCTGTAGGTTAGGGCACCTTCATAAGACTAGAAAGGGAGTGTATTGGTCATAAAACTTTGACAAGCTAGAAAATGGGTAAAATAAAAGAATTTAAAAATTTAAAAGAACTAATAAATCATTTTGAGTCAAGAACTAGTGAATAGAGAGATAAAATAAGGTTATGCTAGGACAACCCCAAGATGTGCTCGGATGGACTCGAAAATACTATACCTTAAACCTTAAAAATTCCAATTAACATGATGGAGAAGGAATTTTAATTTTCTAAGGTTGTTTGGTATTTTTTTGAATATTTTTATTCTAGCAAGTGAATAAGTGCCCAAAAGTTAACAATTGAATTTTGACTTGAAATTTTATGTGGGCCTTAATGACACTAATCAAGGATTTTTAAAACTAAAATGTGTATTTTTGGAGGTTCAGAGAAATTTTTGTGAATTTCTAAAGTTAAAAAAGGAAATTAGGAGAAAACGGACCATTAGATAACCACCTGTTGTGATCTGGGCCATTTACTTACCCTTATATAAAGGCTCACACATGTGAAGGGGTCATATATGTGGAAACATCATCTTCCTCCCTCTTTTCTCTTCTTGGCCGATGCCATTTCCAAGGCATTCCTCCCACCATTTTCTTTTTCACTCTCCTCTCATACACCACCAAAATCATAAAAGATGTATGAATTAAACCCTTCATAACCTGTAGAGTCTAATTCAAGTGAGAGATTGAGAGAATTTGGCTTAAAAAGAGAGATATCCAAGCTTGATGATTAGTGCACTTTTTTTGTGTAAGTGATTTTATTCCATTTTTTATTTTTGTTCTAAGTTTTTTAGAGTGTTTTAACAAGTTCCATGGTTTTAGATTTTCATTTGGAGTTTTGTAGATTTTTGAGGATTTTTTCTAAGCAAAAATTGTGTATGTTTAGGGTAAAAGGAAAACATTAAAGGAGAACATCAAGTTAGGCCTCAAAGTGATGGAGAAAAGGGTGTTTTCGCACCCTAAGTATGTGGAATAGAGTCAATTTATGTATGTCATTTGTTTTGGCATGATTTGGCATGTGTACATATGTATGGAATTTCAAGTTTATGGTGTTAGGCATGACATTGATATGAATTAATGACATGATATGTTAATAGTGTCAAAATAACATATTAGGCATGATATTTAAGGAAAAGAAACCATATGTATGTGTGTGCATGGCAAGTGGCTGAATGGTGTGTATGGATGGCATGGCATGTGTAAGTATGTATATGGCATGTTAGTCATGTAAATGGGGTGTATAAATAATACTTGGAAAGTGAATAATAATACTAAGATATATGGCATGTAAACTTGGCAAATAATGACCTAGTGAGCATGTAATGTGTACATAAATAATGGCTAGTAAAATGATGCCTATATGTGTGCCATTGGTGGCATGATTATGTGATGTGTTTCATGAAAAATTAAGGAAAGAAATGATATAAGAGTGATGGATTTTGGGTTGGTTTGTTTAGTGCTATGGAAGGCACAAGATTAGAAATTGAATAAATGAATAGTAACCTACCTATAAAATAACCAAATAAATAGTGATTTTGTGACAAAAAGTCTAAAAATGTTAACTCGTGTGAAATGTTGTGTGCAATGTAATTCATTAGCATACTTGACATGAAACATAGTAAAAATAAGGGTAGATGTTATAATTAAGTACGGAATAGTGATTTGGCCCATTAGTTAGATACCTACTAGATGGATTGACCAATCAACTAGGGAATTAACACCTGCTAGGCAGCTTGGTCCTCCTAGGACCATTGTTGTTTATTAGATGTGGCAAGTGTAGTCACCGAGGTTCTGAGATGGAACCTTACACACTCAGGTATTAGGAGGTCCACTCGGGCTAATCCCTACTACTTCTTGGCTGTCTATAGATATTGGGAGGTTCCATGAGGCTAATCCCTACTATCTACCTGTGATGCATGAGAGATGTGATTTGGGGTATTAAGAGGTCCCATGGGGTTGATCCCTACTATCCCATTTATAGATATTAGAAGGTCTACAGGCTAATCCCTGTTATCTACTAGTCTACTAATGGGAGGTCTGCAGACTAATCCCTACTATCAGGTGAAGTAGGGACAGCTATTGAGGTCTAAAATATGGGCCATTACACATGATATATCTTACTATCCGGTGTCTTAAAGTGTTCTCTGTCTGTTATGGGCCTAAATTCTATTAAATGTAACCATGAGGATAGTATATGTACTCTAAATGGATAACATAGATTGAATTAATTAAATAGGATAAATGGCATCTAGTCTAAGATCTTGCAAGACCATGATGAAAAATATCTATGCATATGTCTAAGTGACCTCATATGTGTGTCTACATGTATGACATACTTTATCGTATCATTCCACCACTAAGTTCATACTCAATATGTCGGTGTTTTGATGCATAAGCTATAGACAAAGGTAGCTGTCTAACTTCAGCAGTGCCAGTGTAGCTGACCTAGAGTTATTTTTGGTATACTTTTACTACTTTTGTGGTCTTATTAGTCAATCACTCATGAATAATAGGTGTAAAGTCAATAGTACATATATAGTTTAAAGCTGAGATGGTTGAACTAAATGGCTATAGAGGCCTACTTTTAATGGATATATATATGCTGGTCTATTGGATGTTTATGGGTCTAAGACCCTATATGTTTTTATGTGATAATAATGATATGTAGGGGACTAGAAGTGTCTAGGATTTGAGTTCTGGATTAAAACTATTTTAAAAGTGCTTTTCTTACAAGAAAAATTTTTGGTTTTTCAACCAAGTAGTCGTTTTACTACCTAATTTTCTATAAATGGATAATAGACATAGTCTGGAGTTTTATCAAACTAAAATAGGTAGTAATAAAAAGTTATACAAAAACAAACACTAGATAGTCAAGATAAGTAAAATATGGTTTAAGTATCATAAGTGTTAAATGAATGATCCCTGAGGAAATCCAAGGATGGTTGACCTATGGGAAGTAGCGCTCTTTGTTTATTTCCTTCAGGGATGGGCAAGGGTTGTTACATGTTTGCAGTAGTGTTTATTTCCAACCAAGAATCTTACAAAGATAATGTATGCATAGACCATTATGTACATATCCATATGGACTAAGAATCACTAACAAGAACTATAAAGTGCCAAGTTCTCTAAGCAATTCTTATTAAAAATGGCACTTATTTAAGGTAACTAAACCTCTTACAGAATAGCAATTGTAATAATACGAATTATCATCATTTATGGCGTGATGTCACAAATTTATATCGTAAGTCCCTAGATGAAAGTGGTGTATGTTGTATAATTATAGCCGTATATTTTTGTCATCAGTTATCACACATTTGTATATAATGATGCTGCATTGTATTTAAAGCAAAAGATTATGTACTAATGTTTATATATACAAAATGTCAGGCCTATTCACAATATGGTAAAGCTACCATCTACTTTATCCTTCATTCTCATTCTCATCTTCTATGTCCTCATCATCAGTAAAGAGCATTAACTTCTTAAAAATCTTTAAGGCCCTTAGCTTTTTTCAAGTCTTGCAAAGAGCAGCAACCCTTTATGACATGTATTCAAAACATTTGCATAAATTAACCATTATAGGAAATTGTTTACCACAAGAACTTGAGTCTCGTCCACCATTGCCCATCTGAAGGCTTTCACTACATGAGTAGTTCTCTCAATAGAGCCCTCCTTACTTATCCAAATCAAGAAAAAAAAAGGTGTCACATTAAGTCAAGTCAACATAGTAATCAATAAAAGACAAAAGGTATCATACCAGTGTGGTGTTCTTTAGCTCAAAAGGAACTGGCCAATTATCCTCAATGTAAAGGTGAGCAGAGGATAGCTCTTATCTCACACCATATTGTATGTAACTCAGCTCTGGTATGTCGATCAAGGTGCCTACAACTTCATTAACAAATAATGACTAACCAACAGATGGACTGGAGACTCCACTCTTAGCAGTACAAGTAAAAGGAGGTGAAAACTGAGAATAAAGAAAACTAGGAATAGTTCTTGCCCTTTTTCTAGCTGAAAAAGGTTCAGGTTCAAAGATGGTGGTAGTAGGTTACAACACGACACATAGTTAGATGTTTTTTTCAAAAATAGTGATAAGCAAGAGATCAAGCAATTTACCTAAGGAGGAGGTCCTAAGGTGTAAGGCACCTGTGGTAGCAAGTGAGTAGATGCCTAGGAGAGGTAACCTCTCCATCACTCTCCAAAAGTGTGCTTCCAAGTATACCTACAGTCATACCTTTCACAAGCTCAAAATCATTAATGCATCTCCTGAGTAGCATAAAGGAGGACTCTGGGGAACATGAAGTGTATCGTGCCCCATGTGCTAGCCTAATACTCTTTCTCTCAAAAATCATGAATAAGCTTTAGGAGTGGTCATCAATATCCAATGAGAAGATAACTCTCAAGCATAACATAAAAAGTCAAGCATATTCTCTAGTAGGAAGGCCTAACAAGCCAAATCAATCTACAAAGGTAAGCATTAATTTTAATAATCTAAATTACTAATAATGGCTTTTTCATATGCAAGAATACTCACATTGGACCAAGTTTGAGAACTGAGGTATTGATGATGCTGTATTAGAGAAGATGTATTCTAAAGCCTTGAAAATGGTTGAACCTATCTATCCATCTCTGGGTATCGATGACTAATGTCTAACTTATAGGGTCAAGGGAATAAGTGAAGCTCATATGCCCAAACCTTTAAAAAGCAAAGGTATAAGGTTAAATTTGGAAAGGACCACAAGAAAAGAAAAAGGGATCGAAATAGATTACTCACTAGAACACCTGATATGAAGCCCTACATAAACTGATGGATTTTCTTAGTATGAATAGTCATATCTAAGCTTCTAAAAACCTAGCCAAGTGAGGAATAATACCAATTCTAAGAGCCAATACCCTCAATTTACTCTAATATATGAAGAAAGCTCTAACTCATATTACCATTGGTATTGGCAAATAATGTGGAACCCAACAACTATAGAAGAAAGCAGCACATGTATTGATCAATCTCATACTAACTAGATAGAGTTACACTTACCCACCTCTCATGCAAAATATGTGCAATGGATGCTCCTATAATTGTCTTGAGGTATAAAACCCAATAGCTCTTTCACCTCCTATGATCGAAGTGAAGGGTAGCGATAGCAAGCATCAAAAGCAATAGCCCTCCTAGTATAAGGTACTCTGGTAATGAGGGCCTAATCAAAGGGTGTTATTGCTAGCTCCCCAAATGACAAGTCAAACATGTGCATGGTGTCTATCCATATATTCAAAAGAGCTTAGAGAGCCTATAAATCTCGATAGAAATCTCCACTAACCAAGTGGTCTATAAATGTCTGGAACCCTATCACTCTCATCCCATTTTTAATAGGAATAAGCATTGCCAAATACCATTGTTATGGCTCAGACAGGTGCCTCAACATTTAAGGAATGTCTAAAAAAAGTAAATATATATACATAAGAGAGATGTCTATATGGACTAAAGTCTCTAATAAAGGTGTCTGCAGGGATAATAAGCAAGTATGTAATAGTAAGTCTGCACGAAACATAAACATTTAGATTGCACAACTACCTACAAAAAGAATAAACATATAATAAGTTTGCATGGACAACATGCACAAGCAAACCTATATTCGCATAGACTCTAGATAGTATCCAATTGGTCCATACAGATTACATAATCTACCACAGTAGATAGTGTCAACATCTTATGCTAATGATTCTAGAACAATTAAGCTATGATAAGGTCCATAAGGACCTAGGGAACCCTAAGTGAACTAAGTGAGCATGGATTGATCAAACTAGAGACAGCCAACAGGGAGAAGATGAAGAAAAAAAGTAGTTAAACACATAATGTCACACATAAAGGGAAAAAACACACCTGGGGGCACACTTCTGAGCTGGCGTGGTGAGCTAAATCAGCTAGAATCAGAGTCTGGTTACCAAAGGAAACTTTATTCATCGAAGCAGCACTTTGTGGGTGATTGATGGCCATAGAAGGCATGAAACCCTCCGAAATCAGCATGAAGATGTCCTCCACCAGAGGAGGGGACATAAAAGAAGAACTTATAGCCAGAACAAGAAGAAGAGTCACAAAAATCCCCTTCCCTACCACAATATCACCAGAGGAAGAAGAAAAAGAGTCTTTAAAAGGATAAAAAACCATTGGGATTTCTCTTTGAAAGGAAATAGAAAGGAATGAAGTATAGAAATGAAAAAGAAAGGAAGAGAGCCAATAGTTATCAATATATTGTGAAACATCTGCATAGACTTACCTTACTTACTTCCGCACAAATTTACCTCACTTTCATCTAAATGGATTTACCTCATTTCTGTCCACACAGACTTATTTCACTTTAATCTGCATGAACTTATCTTACTTCCATCCGTATGAATGTGCCTCACCTCTATTCGTATAGATTTATAGCTCAACCTACATGGCACTTGTTCCTTAATCTACACAGATTAAACTCATAGATATGTCCACATAGACTTATAAACTCTCTTTGCAGGCTCATTTTCTCATAGTTCACATAGACTTTATCATCACATTCATAATAAACACCTTTTGCATAAGATCTTTTGCACTAGGTACATCAGTAATCTTAGTCACATGTATGTGGTCTCCACAAATTAATCATCATTGACATCTTGCATTCACACACACATAAACCACCATATTAATACATAGTTAATGACTTGACAAGTCAAATACACATATACATTAGCATTTGAATCATTTTAAGGCAAACAACTACTTGATCTTCCTTGAATTAAAGCCTCATCTAAAATTCATGAAAGCCAGGTATGTATCATAAAACTTGCTATATCAAATTGATACTAACTCTTACTGTATTCTCTTTTGCAAGATTTGAACTCTCTTAGATTTGACTCGTTGTCTAATCCAAATTTCTCGGATTCAACTCCATGTCTAATCCAATTCTCTCAGATTTGACTCCATATCTAATCCAATCCTCTTGGATTTGACTCCGTGTCTAATCTAACTTTCTTTATTTTAGCCTAAAAAGTAAATCCACAACTCTCTCGGGTTCAGCTTAATAAGCAAATCCATAACTCTCTCGGATTCAGCCTAATAAGAAATTTTATAACTCTCTTTTGTTTAGCCTAACAAAGTAAATTCAAATTAATTTCCATCTTGGTTAAACCTCATCAATCAAACAACCTTAGTTGTAATCAAAATTCCTTTCAAAAACTAGTAAAACCTCATTGGTTAATTAACCTTAGGTGGCATCAAAACATCTTCTATCCATTAAGACCTCATTGGTTAAACAACCTTAGGTAACTATATTCAGATGGAAAGTACAACTTAGGTCTAACATGCTTTCGGCAATAATTTAGAGGTAGGTATCCTTATTTGATGTAGATTTATACCAGGTAAGTATGCTTTAAGGTAAGTATGCTTTCAATTAAGTACTTTTAACTTAAGTACTTTGATGTGCACTATTGTTTTGGCATTTCACAGCACACACCAAAGTGGAGGCAACTATAGATGCCTTACCTTTCGGCCTACATTGATCACTAGAGGTAAGCACTTAAGCAATGACACAAGCCCTTTAGGAAGCTCGCCTACACAGACCTATTTTAAACACGGTCTACACAAACACAATCTACTTATCTGTACTAGCCCAATTAGCTCAACCAAGCCTAAGGCCTATGGTCTGCCTATATTAGAGCCAAAGCTTCTACAATTAATAGACACAAAGATAACCCCTATGTGGGTATTTTTGTATTCTTTTTGTAATTGTAATAATGATGCAAATGTAATGTCTATATAGTCAGTTTGCTCTTGTGATTCTAAAGGGATTAGGTCTAATCTACATTTTCCAGTGGGTTTTGTATCAAATATTTTAATTACTGATTTTACTTTTTTGCTTCTCGCATGTTTGTGTGATGTTAGTGAGATTGCATGTGAGAACATTGGTTATGGAGAGCTTGAGGCTTATTATGCTTTATGTTGAGATTGGAGGGTCAAGAGGACCAATGTGAGTTGGAAATGTATGTTTTGATTATATAGAAGTGTTTTTAAGCAAGTAAAAATTTGGATAAATGTCCCGGTACAGGCATTATGCTGTCAAATTTTTAACATGATGACCCTAATGTTTACCTCGATTTACATGTCGAAAAGGTTTTTAATGTTTTTATTCATATTTAAGTCAAGAAATGTTTTCTTATATAAAATTTTTAAACTTTAAGTGATTTTAGATAATGGAACTGGATATCATTTTGCATACATGTATCCCCCCTTCTGGTTTGGTGTACGAATCAGGCAAAGGGCATCACAAACCTAATTGGATAGAGTGTGATGGTGAATAACATATCTAGACACTATCCTCTGATGATTCAAAATTAGATATTTCCTGCATAATTAATAGAACTCCTATTTAATGAATTTGATGTTATCCTAGGTATAGACTAGTTATCAAAACATCAAGTTGTGGTAGATTGTAAAAATAAGAGGCTTACCCTCAAGATAGCAGAAGGTTATGATGTAATAGCTATTGGTGAGAGAAATTCTCTAGATAACCTCATATGAGTTGTTATAGCAAGAAGGCTTATCCTTAAGGGTTGTAAAGCCTATTTAGCATATATAGTAGACACTAATAGCTCCATACCTAGCATTAACTAGATCCTAGTTGTATATGAATTCCTAGATGTATTTCCTGATGAGTTACCAAGATTATCCCTATAATGAGAATTTGATTTTGAAATTGAAGTGTATCATGGTACAACACATGTATCTATTAAACATTATAGAATGGCACCTACAGAGTTAAAGGAATTGAAGGTGCAGTTGCAAGAATTATTAGACAAGGGTTTCATTAGACCTAGTATTTCACCCTGGGGAGCACCTATGTTATTTTCAAAGAAGAAAAATAGGTCACTTTTAGTTGTGCATTGATTATAGATAGCTGAATAAGGTGACTATGAAGAATAAATACCCTTTGCTGAGGATTGATAATTTTTTTTATTAGCTTAGATGTACAGGTGTCCTTTCAAAGATAGACTTGAGATCATGATACCATCATTCAAGGATTAAAAGTCTAACACACCCAAGACTACTTTCAAAACTAGTTACTAGCATTATGAGTTCTTACTAATGCCATTTGGACTCATTAATGCCCCAGAAACTTTCATAGACTTGATGAATAAAGTCTTTCAACCATACCTGGATTAGTTTGTTGCAGTGTTTACTGATGATATCCTAGTATATTCTAAAACTCAGGAGGAATATGAACAACATCTCAAGATTGTTTTATAGATCTTAAAGGAGAGAAAAGTACATGCTAAGCTAAGTAAGTGTGAATTCTAGCTAAATAAAGTGGCCTTTCTAGGTCATATTGCATTAGTAAAGGGTATTAAAGTAGATCCCAGTATGGTTAAGGATATGTTAAAGTGGAAGCCACTTAGGAATGTGACTGAAATACAAAGTTTCCAAGGATTGGTTAGTTATTATAGAAGATTTGTGAAGGGATTCTCCATGATTACAACACCATTTACCAGACTATTGAGAAAGGATGTGAAGTTTGAATGGGATAAGAAGTGTTAGAAGAGTTTTGAAAAGTTGAAGAAAACATTGAATGAGTCTCTTATAGTTGTTGAACTTTAAGAAGGCAAAGACTTTGTTATCTACAGCGATGCCTCATATAATAGGCTCAGATGTGTCTTAATGTATAAAGGAAAAGTAGTGGATTATGCTTCTAGAGAGTTAAAACCATATGAGAAGAACTATTCCATGCATTACTTGGAGTTAGAAATTATTGTTTTTGCATTGAAGATATAGAGACATTATCTATATAGTGAGAAATGATATATTTATATTGACCATAAGAGTTTGAAATACCTCATTACACAAAAGGAGTTAAACTTAATATAGAGAAGGTGGCTAGAGTTGATAAAAGTCTATGATTGTTTGATAGATTATTATTCCTGAAAGGTGAATATAGTTGTAGATGCCTTGAGCCAAAAGTTCATAGCAACATAGAGAAATATGAATGTCAGAATTGAGTACACAGAGAAAGATGCCATTTTAGTTGAATTGTAGATTAAGCTTGACTTCAAGCAATAAATTAAAGAAGCATAGATAAGAGATGAATAGCTAGTATAGACCATAAGTAAAGTCAAACAGAGGAAGTTCATAGAGTTCGAATTAGGATAGGATGGATATCTATACTACCATAACAGATTTTGTATACTTGATATAGATGACATGAGAGCATAGATTTTTAAAGAGGCACATGAAGGTCCTTATTTTATGCATCTAGGTAGTACAAAGATGTATTTGGACTTAAAACCTCATTAATAGTGGTTCGGTATAAAGCGAGATGTAGTTGAGTATATAGCCAGATGTTTAACTTGTTAGCAAGTAAATGGTGAACATCAAGTTCCTTTTGGATTGTTACATCCAATAGCAATACTATAATGGAAATAGGAGAAGGTCACCATAGCTTTTGTGATGGGATTACCACTGACAATGAGCAAGTGTGATGTTGTATGTGTAATTGGGGATAGGTTAACTAAGACATCATATTTTATACCTATGAGGATGGACTTTTCTTTGGAGAATCTAGCACGACTGTACATTGAAGAAATTGTGAGATTGCATGGTGTGCTAGTAGCCATTATTTCTGACAGACATCCCTAATTTACCTCTAGATTCTAGAAGAAATTATATGAAGCTCTTAGAACTAAATTGACATAATACAACCTTCTATCTACAAATAGATGGATAATTAGAAAGAGTGATACAAGTATTGGAAGACATGTTATTTAGTTGTGCCATTAAGTTTAAAGGTAGTTTGGATCAGTATCTATCATTAGTTGATTTTGTATATAACAACAGCTATCAATCTAGTTTGGGTATGGCACCTTCTGAGGCACTATATTGTAGAAGGTGAAGAACTCCTCTATGCTAGACTAAAGTTGGAGAAGGCAAGATAATGGGACCTAATTTGGTCAAGGATGTAGAGGATAAATCAAGATCATTAGAGAGATTAAAAGTCGCTAAAAACTATCGAAAATCTTATGCTGACTTAAAAAAGAGGGAAACTAAATATGAAATGGGTGAGAAAATGTTTTCGAAGGTATTGCCATGGAAGATGTAACACCCTTTACCCATTCCCGAAGGAAACAGATAAAGAGTGCTACTTCTTATAGGTCACTTATCATTTAATTTCTCTAAGTCTCATTTGTTTAGCACTTATGCCGTCTATTATATTATTATGATGTCTTGCCTGATTTGTGATTATTAGTATTTAACATTTTAATACTACCTATTTTAGTTTGATAAAACACCATTTTTTTGTTTATTATCCATTATACAAAAAATTAGGCAGCATAATGGTTACTCAGGTGAAAAAAAAAATTTCCCTGCATTAAAACACTTCTATAACTATTACCTAGGTATTCCAAAACTCTTAGACCCTTCTGGTCCCCCAAATCACATCACATATTACCAATAACATCAACACAATGTCTCATATCCATAATAAATAAGCAACCAACACAATCATATGATATAAGCTATATAGTCGTACATATTTCATCAGTTAAAGTAGGTTAAATAGTCATTCTTACTCGTTCACCCTATACAACATCTAAGACTATGTTTCTCTATACACCCCTACACATATACACGAGCGCCACTAATATAATCTACCAAAAAGTATAGAAAGGTTACCCAAAAGCGAACAACTATACTACAAGTGATGAGGCTGGCTAGCTAAGCACATCTACAACATGCTCATCGCAACACAGACACGTGGAGTATACACTCAATGGTGGAATTGATATAATAAATACATGTCATGCATGTAAGCATACATAAATGATATGAGATGTATCCAAACATGAGTAGTGATGTATTAGCATATCATATTACCATAGATTCATTAGCTAGGTTTTTCTCAACACAATAACTTGTTATGTAAGTAACCTATTCTAATATGTTCCCATAAATGTCATTATTCCGTTATTATCTTCATTTAACAACTATCTTTATTAGTTATATTATTTTACATCGAGTGAATCAATTTATTACTCAAGCCCATAACATACAGATGACATTTTAAGACACTGGATAATAGGATCTATACTGTGCAGAGGCCCATATTTTAGCCTTTGGTAGTTGCACCTAACTAGTTCAATAGTAGGGATAAGCTCTATAAAACCTCCCAATACTATATTGGTAGATATTAGGGATTAGTTCGTAGACCTCCTAATATCTGCAAAGGAGTTAGTGGAGATCAGTCCTGTGGAACCTCCCAACATCCCAACTCATCATGTCTAACATAGCACTAGTAGATAGTAAGGATCAAACCTATGGGACCTCCCAATATCCATACTCAATCTAATGGCAAATAAGGATCAGCCCCGTAGGACCACCCAATACTCAAGTGTGCAAGGCTAAACATCAAAACCTTGGTGGCTACACCTACCACATCCATCAAATAATAGTGGCCCTAGAGGAACCAAATTACCTAGCAATTGCTAACTCCCTAGTTGACTAGTCAACCCATCCAGTGGGTGTCTAACTGATGGGCCTAATTGCTGATTAATCATTATTATTTGGTTCTCATGCCATCCCATATGATACCATTACACACCAATTTAGGTCATAACTCCTAAAATCCTTATCTATATCATCTTATTTCTTGTATTCATTTTGTTATGCTTATTTTTATGCCAATTACATGTCAATGCCATACATTTCATGCCATTTACATGTACACATGCCATGACAGACATACACACATTTTGGCCAACACAAGTGCACACACTTCCACTCATTTTCTCTCTCCTAAGTCATGCATACTCTATTATTTTCATGCCATAAACACAATTACACCATCACTTTCCATCAATTCCATACTAATCCCTCATTTTTACAAATTCCATACATATGTACACATAAAAATACATACAAACTCATAAGGCATGCATTAATTATAACAATTCCATACACCTAAGGTGTGAGAACACCCCTTTTCCACCACTTTAAGGCCTTGTTTGTGCTTCTCCTTCACTTTTCTCTCTTTAACATAACATACACACTTCTCCACTTAGAAAAATTCTTAAAAAATCCTACAAAGCTCCAATTAAAAATCTAAGAACATGTATTTCCTTAGAATCACTTAAGCTACCTAAAACAAAAAATTTGGAAAAAAACCTACTTTTAGCCAAGTTTTTGCAATTCTTCCACTTAGATTAGCTTTTAGGGATCATGAAAGGCCTAAGACATGCAATTTCTCTGAGAACTAATGGTGTGTGGGAGGAGAGAGAAAGAGAAAATGGTGGGAGAGGGAGTATAGGGGTTAGCATCAGCTTTTAGGTGTTTGGGAGGAAGATGGTGAGTTTTGCACATGTGACACACTCACATGTGTAAAGCCCTTTATATGGGCAAGGTGGATGGCCCAGTTCGTGACATGTGGCAATCTAACGGTCCGTATTCACCTGATTTCTTTTTAACCTTTAGAAATTCATTTTAATTTCTATGGACTTCTAAAAATACTCATTTCATTTTTAAAAATCCTCAATTAAGCCCATTAAGAGGCTCGTAAAATTTCAAGCCCAAATTCAAAAGACAACCCTAGTTACTATTCACATGTAAAAATAAGAAATTCTAAATAAATACTAGATAATCTCAAAAAATTAAAATTCCTTCACCAATATGTAGATTGGAATTTTTGAGGTATAAGGTATAGCATTTTTGGGTCCGTCCGGGCACATCCCAAAGTTATCTCAACACAAACTCATTTTATGTCACTATTCACTAGTTCTTAGCCCAAAATGATTTATTGGTTCTATTAAAATTTTAAATTATTTCATTTTATCCATTTTTTTGGCCTATCAAAGTTTTATGACCAATACGCCCCTTTTTGACCTTACTGAGGTGCCTTGACTCACAAAGAGCACAATTCATGCTAAGATGTACTATTCATGAAACTTTGACTTACAAGTATTATAAAAGAAGATACTCAGGTTTGGTAAGAAAGGAAAGCTTAGTCCTAAATTCATTGGTCCCTATGAGATTACTAAACGTGTGGGGCTATTGGCTTATAGGCTAGCTTTACCACCTAAATTATAGTAGATACACGATGTGTTTCATCTGTTGATGCTGAGGCAATATAGATATGATCCATCCCATGTAACATTAACTGAAGAGATTCTAAAGCAACGAGACTTGATATACAAAGAAGAACTTGTGCAAATTCTAGCTAAAGAAGTCAAACAGTTGAGGAATAAATCTATACCACTAGTTAAAGTACTATAGAGGCATCACAACACTAAAGAGGCTAGGTGGGAAAGTGAGGAGCAGATGATGGCTCAATACCTGACTTGTTTTCATCAGGTAATTTTGAGGATGAAATTACTTAAGAAGTGAAGAATTGTAATATTCGTAGATGGAGGTTTCATGAATAGTACCTTAGAGGTTTGAATAGCATTCCTAGGAAGTCGAGATAACTTTGCAAGGCTAGAGAAGGTGTGTACTAGTCATAAAACTTTGACTAGCTAGAAAATAAGGAAAATGAATCAATTTAAAAATTTAATAGAACTAATAATTTATTTTAGGCAGTAAATTAGTGAATAGTAACCTTAAATGATGTTGTGCCAGGAATGACTTAGGATATGCCCGAACAGACCTAAAAATAGCATACCCTGAAGGTCAAAATTTTCATTGGCTTTATTGGTGAAGGAATTTTAATTTTTTGAGATTATTTAATATTATTTTGAAATTTATTATTTTAATGAGTGAATAGTACACCCATTGCCATTGGGGTTTGGACTTTAAATTTTACGAGGCTGTAAATGGGCCTAATCAAGGATTTTT
>CANXYI011922367.1:0-12092 GCA_948208565.1 Hura crepitans | reverse complement strand
ACTAGCTCCATACGGTTGATTGAAAAGATCATCAATTCTAGGAAAAAGATATTTATTCTTAACAGTAACCCTATTTCATTATTTATAGTCAATGCACAGTTAGAGTGGGCCATCTTTCTTTATCATAAATTACATTGGTACTCTCTAAGGAAAAAAAATCAACATAATAAAACCTTTATCTAGTAACTCCAATAATTGTATATTCAATTCCCTCAATTCTATAGGTGCCATATGATATGAATCCACAGATATTGGTATAGTGTCTAGATATACCTCAATGTCAAAATGAATTACCCTTTAGGGTGGTAGTCTTAGCAATTCATTAGGGAATACATCTAAGAATTCTAACACCATAGGTATTCGGTTAAGTTTTAGTTCAAATTTCCTAGTGTCCATTATCTGAGAGAAGTGCACTTTATATCCCTTTCATATCAATTTCCTAGCTATAGCTATTAAAACAATATTAGTGGATACATCTCTCTCACGTTACATAGTCACCTCTCCCCCATTAATAATTTTAAAAGAAAATTTCTTCCATTTATAATCTATCACAGCTTCATGTTTGAATAGCTAATCTATCCCTGAGATGATATCAAACTCATCAAATGGAAGATCAATGAGATCCACAAAAAGCATATATCCTTAGACAACTAAAGGGCAATCTCTATAGATCCTATTAACTATTACTTCTTGTCTGATTGGGTTGCTAACCATAATGTCTATATCCATTAGTTTTGGTTCAAACCCTCTATCTCGTGCTCATGTAGTACTAATGTAAGATTATGTGGATCTTTAAACAATTAAGGCTAAAATAAGTAGCACAAATAAAGAGAATGAACCCATTTTAACATTAAGAGAATTAGCCTTCTCTTTGGCTCGGATTGCATATTGCCCTCTTAGAGCTTGAGCCTTATTTTTAAGCCTTTAACTGGCGTTAGCTCTCTTACTCCTATCCTTTCTCTAACTACTTTTAGGAGTTAATGAAGATGCCTACATCTAAGTGTTACCCTCTTACTTCCTAGGGCACTCTCTCTAGAAATGGTCTCTAGATCTATATACAAAACATGCACAAGGTTGAGTCTTTAAATAGGATATTTCATACCTTCCTCTATAGTTACCATATGTCAGCGGGGCACTTCTGGCTATAGAAATAGGGGCAATGGTTACCTATTGTTACTTAGATTTGAATTGGGAGCCCTATCTTAATCTCTATGTCTGGCCTTGTCTCTATGGTGGTTGGGATATTTGTCCTCCCTTTTTCTTTTTACACGCTTTTGGGCTCGAGATGGCTTGCCCTTGGGTAAAGAATCTCTTCTTCTGATAAGTTTTTCTCTTTTCTTTTAGTAATTACTCCATGTCATAGGCAATTGCAACTAGAGAAGTAAGCTCTTGGATCTTGGATGTGGTTATTAAGAAGTTTCTCAAACCTCTTGTATCTCCCTTCTTCAGTAGGAACAAACTCCTTCGCATACCTACTCAGCCTAACAAAGTCTTTCTCATACTCAGACATAGTTCATATCCCTTGCTTGAGATCTAAGAACTCTTACCTCATCTTCTCGATATAAGTCTCTATGATATACCTTTTTTTAAATTCTTTCACGAAGAAAACCTAAGTTATCTCATCAGCAGTTTTACATTTTACAATAATTTCCCACCAATGGAAGGCTTCCTCCTATAGCAATGAAGTGGCATATATTATATTCTCCTCTAGTGAGGACTTCAACTATTGTCAGATTTTGATGGCCTTCTCCAATTAATGTTCAGATCTTGAAGAATTATTTGTCTAGGTGCCTAGGAAATCTTTTGCTCCCATCTTTTTAATCATCTCTAAATAAGTTTTATGTAAAGCCTGGGGTTGTGAAGGTGGTCCAACCATAGGTGGTTGTAAAGCAACTACAGTAGTGGCTTGTCTGAGTAATTTTACCATTTACTATATGAGTTCTAGATATAGCTTTATCTGTGTAGGAGCTAGATGAGTAGCATCACTAGTCACTAATGTAATGCCTATGTTTTAAGGCTCTGTGAATAGTGCCACTAGGTCTAAAAATTATGCCCAGGGTGTCGGGTCATTTGCTCATAAACTGAGGTAGTGGCACTAGTCTTAAAACATCAAGGGGCTTTAAAATGATTAAAAAGGCAAAATTTATAAATTTAGTAGAACTAATAATTCATTTTGGGCAGTGAGCTATTGATCTATGTAATAAAAAATCTTTTAGGCCGAGAATGACTTGAGATGCGCTCGGATGGACCGAAAAATATTAGACTCTAAAGCATAAAAACTCCACTGAGTCCATCAGTGAAAGATTTTTTTCAATTTTGAGGTCGTTTGCAAATTCTCATAATTTTTTTGGTTAGCATACAAATCAAGGCAGTCTAAAAACCATCCTATTGATAGAATTTGGCCGTGAATATTTATAAGCATGTAGAGCAGATTAAATTATGAATTTAAAAATGAACGACGCAATTTTTTATGGTTCATGTGAATTTTAGTGAATTTTTAAAGTTTTATTGAAAAATCGAGCAATTTTAGGGTGGTTCGGGTGGTCGTGGGACCCACCAGTACTAAGCCAACTGGCCTAGTGGACATGCCAAGTGCCAAAGCAGATTGACAAGTGGACAATTCCACCTAAACAATGAAAAAAAAATTCTTCCTTTAGCTGCTAGAACCAATGTCACTTTCCCTTTTGGTGGCCATTTTTAGCTTCTTCCTTTAGCCATTTGTGCAATCTCTTAATTCCTAAATCAAATTAGTGTGTTAGGGACTTGGTAGAAGAAAATTGAAGGAAAAAAGAGCTCTCAAGAATTAAATAAAAATCATCAAAGTTTGCTGGTTATAAATAGTCTAGCAAGTGAACAAGGTGAGTTTTCATGAATTTTTCTTAGGTTTCCTTAGTTTCTTTAGGCTATTAAATGACTTGTTATAATGCCTAAAGACTAAGAGTGACTATGGGAATTGTGTTTAAGGTGAATTAAGGCAAGGAAAGGCTTGAAGAAGAGGGGAGAAGTCAACATGGAAGGGTTAGAGTTGAGCTATTGCCAAGCTTAAAGTAGTGTCCTTAAAAGGTAAGTGAATTATAGCATTCACTTTATGCTCTTGATTTTTTTTTCATGGCTAGAAAAGTGATTTAAGGAATGGCTATAGTAGTGTTTAACTAGTTGAATGTGGAGTTTGAATGAATCCTTAAAGAACCTAATTTAAAGAAATGTTAATTAAATTGTTGTAATAGAATTGGCTTGTCATGGTGTTAAAGTGCTTGGTAACCGTGAGGTTTAGGGGATATAAATGTGTGTGTAAGGCCTATTTGAGATGTTTTTGAGATTGAGAAATGGTTAAGGCATGTTATTTGGATGAATAACCTTATGGTTAGGTTGTGTAAATAATGTTTAGTGAATTTTCTATTAATTGTTGAGAGATTAAATATGAGTTATATGGATGAATTATTTGATTGAATAATTGGAAGTAGCATTTAGGATTGACAATACATGTATATTAGGCCTATAGTGTATGAAGTAATGATATGGCATAAAAGAAGATTGCTTGATGCATTAATGTATGGAAATCTCATAATGCCCGAGACATATAAGGTGTATATGATCCTTAAATTGCCATGGAATTGTGCATGTATATGTATGTATATGCTTAACTTCTAGATAAATGGTAGGATATGTGATAAAGACCATGAAGATGTTTGATTAAAACTAATGGGTGGCAATAGCAGAGAGCTAAACTTATGGAAATGGCATAACATTGTTGATAATTTGTGTATAATGGTTATATATGGTAAGGCATGATAATGTGAGCATGTTTAGTCTAAATTGATTGGCATGAAACTAGTTGTATGTACTTAATTGATAATAGCATGAAATGTGGTTAAGAATTGATAGGTAAAATGGACTTGAACTTAACAAGGAAAGGACTTGAGAAATGGTTTGTAATATGTCTTTAAGGGCTATAATTTGTGAGCAAACAATGTTCCTATAATTTGAGCCTTTGAGGGCTATTATCTGTGATTACATGTAATGGAATTTGAGCCTATGTTTTGGCCTTAGAAATGGCCTACTGATTGTATGGCTTAAAGCTTCTAAACCTTGTGGAAATGATGTTAAAATCTGCACTAAAAAATGTTGACAATTGAAACCAAAACTAGGTTGTGAAACTTGACATAATGAATAAAATGGTATGATCATAAGGAATTCATATGGATAAGTAGAAATGTATTTGGAGTTAGATAGTACTAAATATTATAGAACAATTAAAAGTTAAATGAATGAGCATGGGAGAAATTTAAAAATTTGTGACCTAGTAGGAAGTGCATCATTTATTGGGTTTCTTTAGGAATCCAGTAGGGGATGTCACATTTTATGGTACAAGAGCATATGTTTAATGCTGCTAGGTAGTGTACATGAGTGCAATTGTCTAGGGTTATATTCCTCTAAATTGTCACACTACATAAGGCTAATAGGTAAGTCCTTTTGCAATAAAGATACCACTGATTCGGTATTTCAAGGAGGGGCTAAGGAAATGGCTAGTTTTGCAACCATAACTATACAAAAGGCAGGCAAACCATTAATACCTGACCCTAATGATGTTGCATAGTAGTCATAGCCATAAGTGCCTGGCTAATAGTAGGCATAAGTACCTCTTATTTTGGTATAGTAGGAAGTTGTATTGCTCAGACATATTACCACAATTGCTAATCCACCTCTACCATTAGCTTCCCAACAGAAGAATCTATTTAAAAAGGCTAGAAAAAAATGGGAGCTACTAACTATCTAGGGAGGAAAGAGGATGATGCTGCCAGAGTTGAGTCCTCACTAGACAGCACATTTAGAATTTTGGAATAGTTGAATAGTATAGAAAAAAAGAAATGTAAGAGGTTTTTTGATAAGGTTAAATGTAAGAGTTGAGAATATTAATAGTAAACCCTATAGAGAGAAAGATTTCGTGGTGTTAGTGGCAGTTGCATATGGCATGGAACAATCGATGCATGAGAAGAGATGGACAACCTCTATCTTAGTCGAGACCCTATTTTCAATTAGGGTATTAGAGGCTGAGGCAGGCATAGTCTCATATATTATTACAGGTCTCCATAAGTAAACATTGATTTCTTTCATGAGCTAATAGTGCTTTCAGCATAGTAAGTGATAGAAATGGTTCCTTGACATGTGATACTTGTAAAAGAGACATTAAGGGTAGTGTGGATTGGTTAGAAGAGGAAAATGTCCTTTAGTGATGCATAAATATCAATTTTATTCTAATTTGACTATTATATTATTTTATTAGTTGAAGTGATACTAAAAATGGATTGGCTGAATAACTATTAAGCCATAATTGATTGTAGATATAAGAAATGGATCTTTCATATTGTAGAAGGACAGACAGTGATAGTGGATGGTAAGAGAAGTCTTTTGAATTTTTCTCTCCATTTTTAAACCACAAAAAACTTTTTTAGAAATTGTGTGAGGCATACTTAGCCTATACTATTGACATGAATGTTTCCAACTCTGATCTTAAACATATCTCCATTTTTTCATAATTCCCTAAGGTATTTCCTAATGAGTTGCCAGGCTTAGCACCTTAGAGAGAACTTGACTTTGAAATTGAGGTATATCCTAGTATAACTCTAATATTAATTGCTCTATATCAAATGGCACCTGTTGAGTTAAAAGAACTAATAGTACATCTATAAAATCTATTAGACAAAGGTTTTATCAGAGTGAGTGTATCTTTTTAGGGGACACCTATACTATTTGTAAATAAGAAAGATAGGTTGCTTAGATTTTGTCTTGATTACAGACAACTAAATAGGTTGACTATGAAAGAAAATAATAAGCATCTATTGCTTCAATTAGATGGTCTTTTTTTTTTTATCAATTGAGAGGTGCAAATGTATTTTCAAAGATTGATTTAAGATTCATGTATCATTAGTTAGGAGTGAAAGAGGTTGATATTTCCAAATCTACTTCTAGAACATAATATAAGCATTATGAATTTTTTGTGATGCCATTCGGCTCATTAATGCACCAACAGCTTTTTATGGGTTTGATGAATAGGGTTTTTCAACCTTATTTCGATCAGTTTCTGATGGTAGTAATAGCTTATATTTTGGTGTATTTTAGAAATAAGGAAGAGCATAAACAATTTCTCTAGGTTGTGTTATAGATAGTTAAAGGGGGACAGCTCTATGTCAAGCATAGTAAGTGTGAGTGTTGGCTGAGTGTAGTTGCATTTCTAAGCCATATAGTTTTAGTAGAGGGGATCAAAGTTAACCCTAGTAAAGAGAAGGTAGTGTTAGAATAGGAACCACAAAGGAATGTGATGGAGACAAGAAGTTTTCTAGGATCAGCTGGATATTATAAGATATTTATGGAAGGGCTTTCTATAATTGCTACTCCTTTGACTAGATGAATCAAAAAGAATGTGAGATTCAAGTGGGATGATAAATGTTAAGCTAGTTTTGAGAAACTGAAGAAGATGTTGATAGAAGTTCCTATCCTGATTCAACCTAAAGATGGTAAGGATTTTATAATGTATAGTGATGTTTTATTAAATGGCTTGGGATATATGATAATGCAAGATGGGAAAGTAGTAGCTTATGCTTCAAGACAATTAAAGCCACATAAGAAGAATTATCCTACTCATGACTTTGTGATAGTTGTTATTGTTTTTGTTTTGATAATATGAAGGCACTATATGTATAGTGAAGAATGCCATATTTACAGAGATTATAAAAATATGAAATACCTCTTTACTCAGAAGGACTTGAACTTAAGATAGGGAAGGTGGTTAGCATTAATAAAAGACTAACTATGTAATTGATTATCACCTAGGGAGAGCAAATGTGGTAGCAAATGCTTTGAGCAAAAAATTCATGGTGACTTTGAAAACCATGAATTCTCGGCTGCTGTATGCCTTAGAGAATGTTGTAGTGGTTAAGTTACGAGTGAAACCAATTTTCAGACAGCAGATTAAGGAAACTCTGATGATATATGAATAGATGGTTCAGATGGCAAGTAAAGCTTAAGAGGTGAAAGCCATGGGATTTGATTTGACAGAAGATGGATGTCTATATTATCAAAACAAGAATTGTGTACCTAATACTAATGACCTGAGATTAAGATATTGAAATAGGCCCATAAAGCTCCTTATTCTATACATCCAAAGAGCACAAAGATGTATATAGACTAAAAGTCTCATAATTGGTGGCTTGGTAGGAAAAGAGATATGGCAAAACATGTTGCGAAGTGTTTAACATGTCAATAGGTGAAAGTTGAACATTAGGATTGCTGCATCCTACAACAATAATAGAATGGAAATGGAAAATGGTAACCATGGATTTTATAATAGGTTTACCTATAACTAGAGGTAAATGTGATGCTCTATTAGTAATGGTTGATAAGTGGACAAAAATAGCTCACTTTATCTCGATTAGAATGGATTATTCATTGGAAAAGTTGGCTACACTATATATGGATGAGATAGTTAGGTTACATGGTGTACCAGCAATCATTGTTTTGTGGTAGAGATTGTTACTTTATTTTTAGATTTTTGGTAAAAGCTATAGGGAGCATTAGACACTAGATTAGCCTATAATATAGTTTTTCATCCTCAAACTAATGCAAAGTTAGAGAACGTGATACAAATATTTGAGGATATGTTATGAGCTTATGCTATTGAGTTAAAAGGTAGCAAGGATTAATATCTATCATTGCCAGAATTTGCCTATAATAACAAATATCAATCTAGTTTTAGAATGACACTTTATGAAGTTTCATATGGCAGATGATACAGAACTCCTCTGTACTGGAGTAAAGTTGAGAAAAGTAAATTTCTAGTATTGATGTGATAAAAAAATATGGGGGAAACAAGTAAAAGTGGTTAAAGACAGACTAAAAGTTGATATTGATAGACATTAAAGTATATTCTAATTTAAGCTATAGAAGGGCACCAGTCTAGATTTTGGTTTTTGAAGTGAGCAATTAAGAAATAAATTTGAACCACTAGTTAGGATGCTAGGGACACACTAGAACACTAGAAAGGTTATATAGGGGCCCCAGAAATGGATGAGGGCACAGTATTAACACCATTTTACTTCATGAAATTTTGGGATGAAATTTTCTTAAGAGGGAAAGAATTATAATGCTCGTGTTTTGAGGCTTTGTGAATAGTGCCACTAAGTCTAAGATGTGTGCTCATGGTGTCAGCCCAATTACATGTAAACTAAGGAAATGACACTTGTCTTGGAACTTTGAGGGGGTTTTAAATGATGAAAATTGCCTAATTTAAAAATTTAGCAAAACCAATAATTCATTTCAGCCAATGAGCTACTGATCTGTGTAACAAAAATATTTCAAATTGGGAATGACCCTGGATGTGCCTAGATTTGACTAAAAAATGTCAAACCCTAAAGCTCAAAAATTCCACTGAGTTTATTAGTGAAAGAAATTTTCAATTCTAAGGTCATTTGTAAATTCTCGTAATTTTTTATGTTAGCATGCAAATTAAGGCAATTTGAAAAGTATCCTTTTGATGGAATTTGGCTATGAAAATTTATGAGCATGTAGAGGGGATTAAATTATGAATTTTAAAACAAACATGTAATTTTTTGAGGTCCATGTGAACTTATGAAGTTTTACCAAAAATTAGAGTTTTTTTAGGTGGTTCAGGTGGTCATGGGATCCACTCATACCAAGCCAACTGGACTAGGGGCTATGCCAAGTGGCAAAGTGGATTGACAAGTGGACAATTCCACTTAAACAAAGAAAAAAAATATTCTCCCTTTAGCTATTAGAACTGACGCTACTCTCCCATTTGGTGGCCATTTTCATCTTTTTCCTTTAGCCATTTCTACAATCTCTTCATTCCTAAGTTCAAATTGGTGTGTTATGGACTTGAGGGAAGAAAAAACAAGGCAAAAGGAGGTCTCAAAAATTAAATAAAAATCATCAAAGTTTACTAGTCATAACAAGTCTAAAAAGAGAATAAGGTGAGTTTTCATGACTTTTTCTTGGGTTTCCTTAGTTTTATTGGGTTGTTAATGGTTTTTTGTGATGCCTATGGACTAAGAGTAATTGTGTGAATTGTGTTTGAGGTTAATTAAGGAAAGGAAATGCTTAAAGAAGAGGGGAGAAGTCACCATGGAAGTGCTAGAATTATGGTATTTGCAAGCTAGAAGTAGTTTCCTTAACAGGTAAGTGAATTTTAGTAATCTCTTCATGCTCTTTAATTTCTTTTTTTCATGGCTATAAAGTGATTTAAAGAATGCCTATAGTAGTATTTAAGTGGTTGAATGTTGAGTTTGAAAGAATGCTTAATGAACCTAATTTAAATGATTGGTAATATAATTATTGTAATAGAATTTGCTTGTCATGGTGTTAAAGTGCTTGCTAAATGTGAGGTTTAAGGGACATAAATGTGTGTGTAAGGCTTATTTGAGATGTTTTTGAGTGTAAGAAATGGTTAAGGCATGATATTAGGATGAATAACCTTATTGCTGGGTTAAGTAAATGATGTTTAGTGTGCTTTATATTAATGGCCGAGAGATTGAATATGAGTTATATGGATGAATTGTTTGATTGAATAATTGGAAGTAGTGTTTAGGATTGATAATACATGTATGTTAGGCCTATAGTGTATGAGGTAATGATATGGCATGAAATAAGATTGCTTGATACATGAATTTATGGAAATATCATAGTGGTTGAGAAATATAAAGTGTATATAAACCTTAAATTGGCATGGAATTATGCTTGTATATCTATGTATGTTCTTAGTTTATGGATAAAAGGTGGGATATGTGATAAAGACCTTGAAGATGCATAGTTAAGACCAATGGGTAGTAATACCCCAGAGCTAAACTTATGGAAATGGCATAACATTGTTGATAATATCGGTATAATGGTTATGTATGATAAGGCATGATAATGTGAGCATGTTTAGTCTAAATTGATTGGCATGAAACTAGCTGTATGTGCATAATTGAAAATGGCATGAAATGTGGTTAGGAATTTGCATGTAAAATGGAATTGAACTTAACTAGGAAAGAATTGAGAAATGTTTTGTAATGTGCCTTTAAGGGCTACAATTTGTGAGCAAATAATGTGCCTATAATTTATGCCATTGAGGGCTATTATCTGTGATTATATGTAATGGCATTTAAGCCTATGTTTTGGCCTTAGAAATGGCCTAGTGAATATATAGCTTAGAGCCTATGAACATAGTGGAAATGATGCTGAAAACTATACTAAAAATTATTGAGAATTGAAACTAGAACTGGCTTGTGAAACTTGTTGTGATCACCTATAACTGTCCACTTTGACCATTACCTTAACCAAAAATACCACTGGATAGTAAATAACAATTATTTGTTAAATAGTTATGAAATAAATTCAAGCATAATATTATTTAATTTTTGGCAATTCTAATGCTTGAAAATACTCTTGAGAATTTGGCCGGTACAACCTAATTATGGCCATACTAGACTAGGCTAAAATTAAACTGCAAAATAAAATTCATAACAGACTATTTTTCATTTGTAAAAATTATAAAAAGTTAATTTGTGAAGGACTGAACATAAATTGAGTTACATGGCCCATTTGTTAGACAATCACTAAATGGGTTGATCGGTTAACTTAGGGATTTTAGTAGCTGCTACACTATCTACTTTTCAAACAAGGCTGTTACAATAGCCTAAGTCCACATTAGGGCCACTGTACTAGTCTATTGGATAGACAATTTCCTATCTTTGCCACCTAATGTGAGTCACTTTATTTGGCATTGCAACAGTGCAAGACCTAGAGGGCCACTGTATTAGTCTATTAGATAGACTAGTCTACTAGGCAGACCTAGTTATGCAATCACCTATTTTCAAATAGGGCTAGTACAGTAGCCAAGGTCTCGGTAGGCCATTATACCTGTCTATTAGATAGACTAGTCTGTTGGACAGACCATGCCTCATTATTTACACCTTGGGTGATATATCTCAATCAGGCTGGTTCAGCAATTGGGGTCCCGAATGTAGATCACTGCACTATTTTATTCCCTCCAAGTCTAGTGTATGTCAGTGTTTTCTTTTCAGTTGGGTAAGCTAAAATAAATTAAATAAGAAAAATATAAATCATATATGCTATTGGAAAATGATACAAGGTATAATTTGACACAATCACTTGAATAATTAGGCAATACACATAGGGACATTTTGGTAATTTCATATGTGAATTCTTTATTGGCTTGATTAGTAATGATTATGTAGGCTATTTTTAATAATGATTTTAAAAATATGATTTGGTTGATTTGGAATAATGAAATGAATGAATTATGGACATGAATTGGGATAAGGGTAATTTAGTAATTTGGTACTTAATTATTTTAAATTGAACTTAGTAATCAGAATATGTTAATATTATAACCATATATATTTATGAATTAATGACCTGACTTGTTTTGAATGCTTGAATTTACCACTGAGTATTATATATTCAGTGTACCTATTTCGGTGCATAGGTGTTCTTTATCAATGGATAGATTCATAATATGTGTAGATAAGTTTAAAAGATAAGTTATACGATTGCTATATGTTTAGTATACCTTTTTTGCACTCATGTGCATAGGTAGGGATAGGTACCATATAAATGGTTTTATTTATAGTTTGGTCTATGTGTTTGTAATCAGTGTATTATTAGGCTATATTTGAATGTGTGATTGCCTATACATAATGATATAATATGTGAGCCTGAGGCTCTAGAGTTAGTTTATCTAATAGAGGTCATAGACTCGTGTTGTTGCTAATAGAATGTTAATGTTAGGTTGATACTAAGGGGGACTAGAAGGGTTTAAGAGATATTGAATAAGTTATTAGAGTGTTTTCTAGGTGTTGAAATTTTTATGCAGTCTGACAGCTGTTATGCTATCAAATTTTAGGAAAAACCTAACTATCCTATAAATCGGCTAATATTGTTATGAATAATATGGTATGACTATAAGGAATTCAAAAGGATAAATAGAAATGTATTTAGAGTCAGATAGTACTTAATATTATAGAATAAGGAAAAGTTAAATGAATGAACGTAGGAGAAATTTGAAGATAGGTAAC
>CANXYI011922331.1:0-13526 GCA_948208565.1 Hura crepitans | reverse complement strand
ATGTGAGTGTGTGCATGTGAAATGATCAAAAGTGTACATAAATGACCTTATATTAACAAGAAAAGGAGTATAAGAATAAGTGTGATGTAAAAGAATGATAAATAATAAAAGTGTAATTCTTGACATAAAAGAATGTTATGAAATTTATGAGATGTGTCTTACGATGATAATAAAATGAATAATGAAAAATGAGGAAAACTTGGCGAGGAGCCAAGGGAATGGCCATGACCAGTGATTATGTAAATCACTTGGATGACATTATGAAGAAAAGAATAACAAAAAATGAGTTTTAATAATGTAAAATGACCTAGACCTAAATGAAAAATAAATAAAAAAAATAGACAGATGGCCCGCATAGTTAGACACCCACTAGATGGGTTGACCGGTCAACTAGGAATAGAGCAGTTGCTAGGTTTGATCGAACAGATCAATACTATTTTATTATCAAATGCGGGTGCAATCGCAGTTAAGGTCCATTTTAGTCAACTGCATAGTATAAAAAAATAAGATGCAGCTGCAGCTACAGTTAAAGTTCATAGAACCACTGCACAATATACCACATGATGTAGGTGTAGCTACAGTTAAGGTCCAAAATGGGGACCACTACACACCTAAGATTCCGTTATCTAGTGTATTTAAGTGTAATCTATCGGTATGAGCCTATTACAGAAAATAATAATTATTTAAATGATAATGGTCACAAGATATGAAATGAATATCAAGAATCCTATGTTTGGTGCACTATTGTAGTAATTGAATCAATATGATAATCACAATGCAAAATTTGTTATCTAATGACACAATTGTCTGCTAATTATTAAAATGGCATGATTATATGGCTGCTTGTGAAATACATGCATATGCTTACTTCATATTTACCACAGAGTTTTACTCAACCTATCAATTTTTTCGATGCGCAGGTTGAAGTAGGACCATACTAGAAGTCGAGCTTCTGTAGCTGACAAGTCCAAGTTTTAGGTATTGTCCTTTTTGTTCTATAATTTGATTATGTAGAGGTTATACTCATGTATAGATGAAGGTGGAGGGACTAGTTATAGTTTGTTGTAAACAAATAACTGTAAAAGTTTAAAAATGACATATGATATGATAAAAAGAATTGTATGAATGCATTTGCATGAACTATTATGGAAACGGGTTTGAGACCTCGTGTTTGAGTGTTGAAAATATTGACTTTATGCATGTGTTAAAATGCTAGAGTTGAGTTATGGAGGACCAGAGGGTCCAGAAGTTAGGAGATAAGTGAATGATCATATAGAAGTGCTTATTTCTTGCAGGAAAAAAATTTGGATTTTTACTCGGATAGCTGTTATGTTGTCTGATTTTCTATAAAATCCTTTACGACAAAATAGATGAATTTGTAAATGCATTTTGGTTACTATAACTTGTGAATCATTTAAAGGAAAAAAGATCAGAAGCAACATAAGAAATTGAAATGATTATGTAAAGTTAAACGAATAGACCCTTAGGGTAATCCGAGGATGGGTGACCTTAAGGGAAGTCGCGCTCTTATCAGGTTTCTCCAGAAATCGGGTGAGAGTGTGACAAGGTAGCCTAAGGCAATGAGAAGCACTTTAGAGAAAAAGACATAAAAATTGCCTAAGGATAGGAAGATGATAATCCAAATTGGGATATTCGAATTGGAGAACATTACTAGAGTACTGCGTGATCCATGATGTTAATATAAAAAATTGAAGCATTAAAATAATCTAAAGATTATGAAAAAAAAGGTGGAACTCACCTTTCTATGTGTCCTGATAGTAGCACAACTTTCGCTAAGGTGTCCTAACAGTAGCATTCCTTTTGCTACATGTCATAGTGGTGAAACTTAGTTTGATTAGGTGGCTTAAACTTATCACTTGCTCTAAAAGTCTTGAGATTCTTGTAACAACGGGATAAAGGGACTAAAGCTACCTGCTATCTCTTTGGTTTTCTATGTGCTTTTAATATTTTGTTATTTTGTGTGAAATAAGTTGGAAAACAATACTAAAGGCACCAACTCTTGTATCTATAAATACCTCTTAATGCTTTGCTAAAGGGGAGTAGAAGTAAACATGAAAGTTGTCTTATTCGAGATCTGTAATAAATAATTTGAGATATTTTGCTACCATATACTTTCAATAGCCTCCAACATTGTCTATGAGAAGGAGTGTTACTGTAAGATCTAAAAAGGTGAGAAAGGGCAATAATAACACATAAAATCCTTCATACCTCTAAGGTATCTAACGAGAGTAGAGCAAATCCGAAGCCTTCACAAAAGCTTAGTGGACCCTAAGTTATATGTTTCTATCATATTTGATTATTATTCATGTTTGATAGAGTTGCTAATGATAATTGGCATAAAGGTTTAGCTTTAATAAAAGCTAGACGTGTTGAGCTAAGTATAATGCTTAGATAACAAGATCTTAAATGAATATGGCATAGCTCAACTTGAAGAATTGATAGCCAAATTTGACAGATAAGAAAGTATTTCTAAGAGAGGTATTGAGTGTAAGAAATTGCTAGATAAGACTTTGGATTTCTTCAAATTCAAACGCTTAGAAAAACTTGGTGCATTTTCACAAAGGTTAGATAAGCAATAATATTGAGATTATTGTGCAAAAATTGTGTTTAATAGATTTTTCTAGTAGAAATAAAATAATCTACTTTAAAAGAGAATTAGTGTCTAGTAGTCGAGAAATTGTCAAAATACATGTAGCTAATCATAACAAGTATTGTGATTGTAAAGAGTATACAAGAATATTAGCCTTGTTTAATATTATTATTAGATTTTTAGATCATTTGTAGGTAGAAAATTATTTTTAATAGTTTTAAAATGTCAAAAATTACCAGTTTCTTGATTGTCTACATCTAGATCACGGATTGGATAAGGATCCAGCAATAAGCTTGTTAAATACCATTGTTGATCTCTTTTATTCTCTAAACAAGTCTTTTGAAAAATTTAATACGTCTATAGAAAAATTTTCAAACCGTCTAGAAGAATTGGCTCTAAGACAAAGTGAGTTTAAAAGCTATTTTCTCAGTAATAGAGAATTTTTGAATTTTGTTGCAAATTCTTAGTATCAAAACGAGTACGAAAAACTAAAAAAAGCTAGAAACCTAAGATTTTACTTCGAAAGATAATTTTAGATACTTGAGTAGCTCTATAATTCCATCCAAAAAAAGTTAAAAATTATTTTGTAATATTTCGGTGTAAAACAGACTCACATTAATAATATCAAAGCTTTGGTAAGAAGTTTTGGAAGTGAAATAAAATATTTAGGACGTAATTGAAAATAAAAAGAAGTTTAGGGGTTAAAGTAAGAGCGGTAATATGTTATAGTAGGTCACATGGAGTTTTTACATATAATGTTTCAAAGTCAAAAAATTTGTAAATATAAAATTTAATTGAAAAAAATAATAAGCATAAAAAGCATAATTGAGAGACTATTGGTAAATTATTTTAAGAAATGTCACTTTTATTTTACTTTTAATGTTAAAAATCATGTTTTTCCCAACAAATTTTACCTACAGGTGCAGGCAAGCATGGAAGGTAAAGTTACTCTTCGTCGTTGTTTTATTTATTTTGTATTATTTTTATTACTTTGAAATTCCTAGCTCCAAAATCAAGAACTATTTTCAAAGTAATATAATTTTTATCAATAATAAAAGTTTAGAAGGTATTATTTTATTTTTTCTGCTTTAAAAAATATTTTATTTATTATCTTTATTTTATTTTATTTTATTTAAATATTTCAAAAATAATGCTAAAATATTTATTGTTATAATATGGTTAACATCGTTAACATATATGTTGATATAGTATATATGTAGATAACGTGTTAATGTATGTCACTATCTACAACACCAAACAACCGGAGTCATGATTGACTTATAGTTTAAAAGTATTATTTTTCATTTAACGTTATACAAAAATAATTATTTTATCATTTTTTAAATATATCCAAAATTTTAAAAAATACTTATTTTCTAATTTACCCTTCATTTTTATTCAAAATTATTATTTTTAGTTTATACTTTTAATTTATAAATTTCAATAAAATAAATACGATAACAAAAAATTACAAAATAAATATATAATTTTTTAATAAAAATTAAGTTTAAACACTTGTAAAAATTTATAGTATTTTATAATAATTCTATAAGTATTATAATTTAAAAAGAATTTATATGTTTTTTCAAAAAAATATATAATTTATAAGTATTCTAATTTAATTTTTATAAAAAAATTATATTTTCTTTTTAAATAATGAATATAAAATTAATTAAAAAATAATATATAAATATTCTTTTGCATAAAAGTTAAATTAAAATTTTATATAAAATACTATTAAAGATTTATGTAAATTTTTATATAAATTTTTTTTTATGCAGCACACTATAATTTGATTTTTACGTTAAAAAATTATATATTCTGTATTTTTCTATTATCATATTCATTTTATTAAAATTTTAAAAATATTTTAAAAATAAAAATAGAAATGTAAATAAAAAAATAAAATAATTTTTAAAATTTGAATATATTTGAAAAAAATTAAGGGGATAAAATGATTATTTTTGTAAAGTGTTGCAAGTAGATAATACATTTAGACTATGTGTTAGTTATGAATAAGTCCATTAATGATGTGAACACTAACGTTGATTGACATATTGTC
Organism: Hura crepitans; assembly: GCA_948208565.1. Taxonomy (NCBI): domain Eukaryota; kingdom Viridiplantae; phylum Streptophyta; class Magnoliopsida; order Malpighiales; family Euphorbiaceae; genus Hura; species Hura crepitans. Next base: position 8,853 of record CANXYI011922331.1, on the reverse strand, counting down.
TTTGTATGTGCTACATTAATATTCACATTTGCACCATTGTTGTTCATATAAGTATTATAAAAATAAATATTTTAATCAGACATGTCAAACAGATCGGATCAAATGGATTCAAATCAAATCATTTTTAATCATTCTTGGATCTGAACGAATCACTTTGAATTTTCGAATCAAATTTATTTTTCACAAAACAGATTGATTGATTTCTAATTATCAAATTAAATTTTATTTTCATATTTTTTCATATTAATATATTTCAATCACTTTTAAATATTTATAACATATACATATTTTAAAAAATAATTTATTCTTTCAAAAATGATATTTTTTAAAAGATTTTTGAAATTTATTATTATTAAAAATTAAAATTAGCAAAAAAAATTAATAAAAAAATATAGATGAAAAATATGAAATACCAATAGAAAAAAGTTAACATAAAATGAATGAAAATTAAAATAAAATGACTAACGAAATGCAATGCAAAATGATTGGATGAGTACCTATTTCCCTTGCTCTGCTCGTTTATAATTTTTTTCAAATTTGAATAAATCATTCATTACCCGAATTTGACTCGATTCAGTCTAATTATTATTTATTTTTTATTAATTTCAAGAATTCAAATTTGACTTGCACATTTTTAAACATAACTATTATTTCTTTTGAACCTTTTCACTTAAAATAGTATTGCCAATAACTTTTGATATATTTTAAATTGGGCATTCTATTATTATATACAATAAAAATGTTTAACAGGAGTGTATTTAATAATGACTTTTTAAACTTTTACTTTTAAAAAAAATTTAGGTATATTTAATTAAAACTTTTAAAATGTGTTAAAAGTTTAGAGATATTTAATCAAGATTTTTAAACTTTTTTAAAAGTTTCAATATATTTAATTACAAATTTTTAAAAGTTTAAAAAGTTTATGTGTATTTAATTATGATTTTACTTTTTTTGACTATAATGACTTTTATAGATTTTTAAAAACTTTTTAGTTAAAAGTTTGTATATTCAACCTCACATTTATTTTCCATTCAACCCATAAACTTTTCCTTATTGACTTTTCATAAAATGAAAAAAGAATACCAATGCTTAAAAGTTTAAAATTCTTATTTGTAATCACTTCTAAAATTAATTTTAGTATTGTCTCTAAAAATTATATTATTAGGTGACAAAATAGATTTATTCAAATGAAAAATATATAAAAAAAATACATAAATCTTAAAAAAATTTATCTCATTTAAAAACAAAAAAGTTTAACTCATCAAAATATAGAAATAGTATATTATTTAGATTTTGATCTGCACAGATAAAATTTTAATAAATTAATTTAAAGAAAATTACTCAATTAAATTAAAAAATAAATATTGTATTTTTGTTCATTAATTATATTCTTATAAAATTAAATATTTCTTTTATTAAAAAATTAAAAATAGTTATATGAGAAAATTTAAAGAAAATTACTCAACTTTTAATTAATAAAAAGGATAAAAATTTACTATTGATCTCTAATTACATTAATTATTAATAAAAATTAACAAATAAATGTCGTATATTTTTTCTATTATATGTAGATAAAATTAAATATTTCTTTTATTATATAATTAAATATTAGCTATATACAATAAGTAGAAAGAAAATTATTCAATTTATTTAATAAAAATCATAAAAATTTATTATTGATCTTTAATTACACTAATTACTATAAAAATTAAAAAAATAATTTTTAATAAAAAAATTAAAATTTTCTTTAATTTTAATAGAAAAATAGATAGAAAAATTTAATTGAAATGCCACATAAATTTTATATATCTAATTGTTAAATTTGAAATAATATGATTTTAATTAAAAATTGACTCAAATTTTCTATGTTATTTTGATGCTATTCTTAATTAATAAGTAGGAATAAAATTGAATTAGATTTAAGTTATATTTATCTTTTTTTTATTTTGTACGATCTTGAACTTGATATCTAATTAGTTTACTTTAAAATCATCTATAAAATGTTAATTTGAGTAATAAAAAATAAATGTATAAAATATTTATAAATTTGAGTAATAAAAATAAAAAATTTATAAAAATCATTCAAAATTTATAAAAGTCATTTAATAAAAGTAATTTAAAGTCATTCATACTTTTTTAAAAAGTCAACTAATATCATTCATACTTTAAAAATCTATTCAAGCATTTAAAATTTTATAATCAAAAATCGTTTAAAAATAATTTATTAAAGTATTAATTGAATACACTCTTCTAAATATTCAAATCTTAATTATATTCAATATTTATGTAGGTAAGGCATTCAAGTATATCTTTTTCGTCATAAAAATATAACTAAAATAAGTTAGTTCTCAGATTGGCTTGCAAGTTATTTTTATTGGAATCTTGAATGAATTCATCTCATATTTTACATTGGATTAGATGGAATTTAACTTTAAGTTATCATTATTCAGAAGGGTTGAAGTTAATCAAAATAAGAAAAAAAAAAACTTCTCTTATATTGATAAATGACATTTTTAACAAAATGATTAATTGAGGATAAATTTCAAAAATTAGTTATGATTTGTGTGTTTGAGATGGCAAGTTTTGCCAATTTGGAAATTATTCACTTATGCTAAAAAAAAAAAATGATTGACACCCCTTTGGTATGACTGACATAAATTCCCGTATAAAGCATACTATACTATCCAAGAACCTTTTCACCAATACTAAGGCGGTTTGGTGTAAAAATTCGACAATTTTTTTTTAAGGTAATAATCAGTTATATTTTTATTTTTTTTAAAATTATAATATCATTATATTAATTATAAATTACACATACTTTTAAATTATTTTTTATATTAATAAATAATATTCATTAAAATTTTAATTAATAATTAAAATAGTTATAATATTATTTTTTTAAATGATAAAAATATATTTTTATGCTTATATAATTACCTTCTTTTTTCTCTCTCTTTTTTTTTTCCGTTCTAAAGAAGAGAGCAGTCTAATGTATAAAAAGCCCCGCATACTCCTCAAGTGAACTGCCTTTGTTCAATTTCCACTGTTGAACCAAACATTTTATTTTTTTAAGCTTTTATTTTCACTTAATTATTATTATCTATATGTTAATATTTATTTTCATTATTTATATTAATAAAAAAATTATTGATATGAAATAATTACAAAATTTTATAATTATTGAAAGCATATTATAGTCTAAATAAAAAAATCTATAAATGGAATTTTTTTAAATAATAGCTGATTAAAAAAAAATCAATTATCAACAATTGAATAAAATTATTTATCAAATACTTTTAGCATAGTTATTAGATTGAAAAAGTTAACAATTATTATGAAAAAGCTAAATTAAATGCCTCCCAAACCTTTAATACGAGCCTTATTTTTTAAGGTTTTAAATCTTTGCTCATAGATTACTGTCACATAACAATCAATTCTGTAATATTATATTAGATCTATAATATATTTAAAAGTTGATTTTGATAATTATAGATCATTGTTGTATTGAATTATAACCTTTTAAAATGGCAAGAAAAAAAGAAAAAAAAAACTCATGCAACATACGTTTTAGGATTTTTTTTCTTAAAAAAAAAAAGGGAAATCAATAGCAACATTAAAAAATGCACATGAACCACCAAAATTAGAAGACAATTCCAGCACTATAAATAAAGATTTTGGTGCCCACATCACATTCCCAATTCCAAAATTTTCACGGAATGTCCCAAAAACTTATTTATTGTGGCAAAAGAGCAATTAATAGGAATATCTTTATTTCAATCTCCTTGCTTAATGTTTATTAATAAATGACTCAACTTTAATTTTTACTTTTCAACAAGGTCACTTTCATTATACTTTGACTATTCAACCGATCGGTTCGGTCTAGAGTCGAATTGAAAATCAAATTTTCAAAAATTTTAAAATCGAATCGAAATTTTTATGAGGATCGTATAGAAAAAACCGATTTTTTTATAGAACCGAATTGAAAAAATCAAATTAACCGAAAAGTCTATATTTTTTTATATATAAAACCCCAAATACGACGCTGTTTTATCTCAAAACGATATCATTTTAATAAGTTCGGTCAGTTCGATTCTTTCGATTTTTACACTTCAAAAAATCGAATCGAACCGAAATTACTGTATAGAACCGAACTAAAAAAATCGAGAATCGAAAAAACTGAACCCAATAAATCAAATTATTAAAATTTTAGTTCAGTTCGGTTTTGCACAGCCCTAACTTTGACACAATTTTTAACACGATAGTTGAAAAAAAACATTTTTTTCTTATTCAATACTCAACAATTAAACTAGATTATAAGAATTAAATTTCATGTAAATAACATATAAAAAGCAAAAAAACAAGAGTTGGATTTTGAAATCTCTTAAATATAAATCAGAATGACTTTTAAATTGGGATAGAAGTTGCAATAATGTGAATAAGAGGGAGAGATATTTTATAATATTTATATAATGATTAAATTACGTGAAGGTTAAACCTAAAAAATGCAATCACAAGAGTGGTCCCAAAATAGACTTGAATTGTCATTATCATGGAAAATGTGTGAAGCTTTCTAAAGTTGCAAGTAGTGGAAAATTTTAGCTAACTAAATGTGAATGCAAAGGGTCCCACTTATCAAATTTATTTACCAATTTTTTTTTTTTTTTTTTTTAAGTTTGTTGACTTCCACATACTATTTTGTGGTTTGGTATTTGGCTCATTTTACAAACTTACAATCATTTCGTTTCCCACGTTCATCAAAAATGGCTTTGGATTCATGCCAATCAAGGGATAACAAAAAAAATATATATATATTCAAAATTTTAACTATTTTTTGTAATAAATAACATTTTAACGACTTTTCAAGTTTATAGCTAATCAATTTTTAATAATGATTATCTTCTCCTCATTCATTTAACCAATATGAATTTATTGAAACAGAATAACCGTAGAATATCTATTTTATAGCGTAAGAAACATTTTAAATTTGTCGTATTAAAATATTTCGAATTTAAATTTTTATTTTTTTATTCTTTTAAAAAAAATATTAAAATTAAATATTGTTTTCTGCGTTTATTTTATTTTCATTATTTCAAATTATAGTCCTCTTTCTTCTGCTACACAATATTTAATTTATTAACCTTCTATTATAATCCTATTTAATGCATCGTATAATTAACGATTTTCTCTTTCAATTTTTCTGTTTTTCCCACTGAATTTTATTTAAAGCGGCTTTAGGCAATTTGGAAATATTAAATAATGACTTTGATCGTTGCAATATAGGATATGAGTCGATCTCGTATTAATTTAATTAATTGAAAAATAAATTTATAAAATTAATATAAAAATATTTTTTAAAATTTAATTAAAAAATAAAAATAAAAATTGATTAAATTATTATTTCAATCAGATCGGGTTATTTGGTTTCATCCAAATAGTCCAACTCAAAATCTAAAATTCTCAATTAATCTGACCCTATTCTGATAATTGAAAACCTGAAAAATTTACGTAGATGGATCGAATTTTGCTCGTCCCTAAAGCGAAAAATAAAATAGAGGACAAAAATTCTTAAACCAGATATCAGATAGGCCTAGCCCAATGAATAGATAAATTGGGCAAAGGACATTTTAATGGGCCTTCCACGAGTGTTTCTTGTTCCTACTTCAAGATGGTCGTTTTCATGGTACGTTGCCAAGTTTTTCCTTACTCTGCTTGTACCGTAATTAGCTTTGTTATTTAAAAAAAATGAAAAAAAAAAAATGAAACTTTGTATTCCGACAACTCTATCTAAAATGATCTTATCCAAAAATGCTAATCATCACTTCACTAATTAATCTTATTTCATATATAATCGTAGAAAAAAAAATTGATTCAAACTTAAATTTTGGATATATTATGTATTAAACTTATAATATTTTGGATATCTATGCTATACATAAATATGAAAATGTGATTTTTAAATAAGAAGAATCTTAGATTTTTTTAATTAATGATAAAATTGTCCTTATTTTAAATATTGCTTTTCAATCGATTTTTAAACTTCTTTTATTTTCAAATCTACATATAAAATTTTTAACTGTTTAGTTATCAATCAATTATTTATTAAGTAATTAATTATAATAATAACTATATATCTTCTTATCAATTATGAATTATTTATAATTATAAATGTTAATTGTATTATTTTTAATTAATAGTGAAAATTATAATTATTTTGTTAATTAATTACGTAGAAAGATAATTTTAATTTCTACTCAAAAAGCTATAATTTAATTAAATAATTGGAAAGCCATTTTTTTTAGAATTATTATTTTAAAATTATAATATTAGTAATAATCATTTGTAATTTAATAGTTAAGAGTTTGTTTATTTTTTCGCTTAATCAAGAGCGTGATGAATTATAAAAAAATCATATTATTATTCATAGACTTCATACTTACTGTATCTTTTAATTTTGTTTTGTATTTAAAAATCACTTGCACTTAGAAGATTTTATCTTAAAAATCTTTATAACCTACTATTAATTTTTTAAGTTTTATCTCTAAATTTATTTATTTTTTCTTTTAAATCCTAAACCTTTTATTTCACTTCTAAAATCCTTACCAATACTTTAAATCTATTAATTTTAAGTTTATTCAGAAATAATTTTTAAATCATTAAATAGCTCTATAATTTCCCTTACAAATATAAAAATTGACATATAAAGTACAATTAAATTAATGGCATTACAGACTTAATAAGAAATTTTAAAAATAAAATAAAAGATTTAGAATAAGATAAAAATAAAAAAAAATTTAAAAATTAAAATTAAAAAATTAATCTCTATAGTAGGTGTTAAGAACTTTAAAATAAATTTTAAAATTAAAAAATTTATAGATGCAAAATAAAATTTAAAAATATAATTAATGTAATATTAACAGTTAAAATATTCGTCTCGTAACTTCAAGTTGAGTGGCGGTAGTAATAACGGGAGTGGCAAGTGAATGCTGATATTGACGCCAGCACGGAAATATTGAAGTACAACAAAACCTTGTACGACTGCAACGAATGGGGACCACATTCGCTGAAAGTTTAGTATTCCTAAGTACTAACAAATGGTGGAACCCACTGAATCTAACTTCTGACTCCGTCTCCCTAGTTGCAAAAATCAGGTGCGGTCGTTCTCTTCAAATCAAAGCGTATGGCCAATTCGCTTTGACGGGCTTGATGTTATTATATCATTTTTTAATATCATTAAAGGGAATTTAACAGTGTTTATGTAGATGCTGAGTTTAGATACGTGGTATATGTGTTAATTTAACGTACATCATTTTAAAATTTATATTTTATCTTTAATGTTTTACAAAAAATACTATTTTACTCTTCAATATTTTTATATTCTAATTATATAAAATAAATATTAATAGTTGAGTAACATTTTAATACTTTTAACTTTTAAAATATTTTTTCAATATTTTAAAATATTTCATTATTATAAATGATATTTATTTCACAAAAATTTAAATAATTTATATAAAAAATATTTTATGTGAATATTTTGAGAAAAAAATTAATTAAGCAATTTGTAAATTATAACGCATTTTAAAATACTCGATTTAACTTTTGAATAAATCTCTACATCAAGTTAAATATTTCATAATAATTTTTTTATCAAATTTAATTTTTAAAATATTTAATTTTTAGAATTATATTACAAATTTCTTATTTTTCCCCAAATAATAACATAAAATAATTTCTATATAAATTTATGAGAATTTTAGCAAAATAAATATAATGTATAAAAATAAAATATTTTAAAATATCCAGGATATGTATTAAATTTAAAAATAAAAAAATTTGAAATTTATTTATAAATATAGAAAAAATTGAAGGAAAAAATAGTGACAAAATAAAACCTTAAAATTATATAATGATGTGCATTTACGTATCGCTAATTCAACATCTACATGATCACTGTTAAATTTTCTTTAACAGTATTAAAAAAAATGACATAATAGCATCATTTTTGAAACATTAAGCTAATTTTGAAAAAAACAAAGAAAACTTAAATGTTAAAATACCTCTTTAAGATAAAAGTTAAGATCAATTTAATACCTTTTTTAATAATAAATTTATCCAAAATATAGCCGAGGTTAGGAGAAAAACACATTTAGGTACTTTTTTTTTTCTTTTTAATTTTTATGGACAACGAAAGTTAGATACCTAACCTACCTTCTTATTCAATGTGAATATTTTTCGCGGAATGAAATTTTGAAATTTTGGTTTTAAAAAATATTATATTATTATGCATAGAGATACAACTTTAAGCTGTAAATCTGATGATGATAAAAAATAATTTTAAAAATCATGATACAATGGTTTGCTGCTATTTAAATATACATTTTTTTATACTTGATATGGAGAAGATGAAATGGGAGTTTAATTATTTTATCACCAATGACCAGTCAAATAGAGAAACCGAAGAAAACATGTGATTTCTTTCTTTTTTCTTTTTTGTCTTTTTATCATAGTTCATAATTATATTTGACGTATATGTGGTTGGTATTTTTTCAAAGAAAGAAAAAGTTTCATTCAATGGTCATAGCCACGCCAATTATTTTCAACGTGCGAATATGGTACTTTCCAGCATAGCTGGCGATATTATCGGTTTAGTAGTTTAAGAGAATGCGATTCTATATTTCTTTTCTTTTTTTCTTTTCCTAAAGCCATGGTTAATGAATAGATTCAAACTTTATTTTGTTGTTTAATTAATAAGAAAGTAATTAAATTTTTTTATCACTGAATTACGTATAATTCTTAATAATTAATTGATATTATTTATAACTTTACATATAAATTTAATTTTTATGAGTATAT
>CANXYI011922199.1:0-11915 GCA_948208565.1 Hura crepitans | reverse complement strand
TTGGCTTATTCCACTACTGAGTTTTATACTTAGCGTGTCGGTGTTCCAATGCGCAAGCAGTCAACGGAGCAATGGTCAGCACCAGACATCACTAATGTAGCTATTAATGAGTCTTTTGGTACTTTTTGTTTTTCTTTTTGAGTTTTATATAGATGCACTCATGTACATAAAGAGAAACTATGGGTTATGGGTTGTCTGTAAATAATAAGAATGACAAACTGATATGCATGTACAATTTTGTATGTTATTGAAAGCCTGTTTATACATGATTGTGTGTTGACGAGTCTATGACCCTGTGATTCTATGAAATATGGATATTACTGATGATTGTTGTGATCTGGAGGACTAGAGGGTCCAAAAGGGGGTTGTGGTTGAAAAATGAATTTAGAAGTGTTTTTCTTTGTAGGTTTTTTTAGGTTAGTTACCCGGGTAGCCGTTATGCTGCCCGATTTTTTGTAATTGTTTAATAATGCCCATTAGGAGTTTTAATAGACTAAAATAGGTAGTAATAAGCGGATGAAAAATTAGAAATGGAATAAGGGCATGTTTGGTTAAAGTTAGTCAAACTTGGGTAGAAGTTAAATGAGAGGCCCCTAGGAAAATTCAAGGATGGGTGACCTCAGCAGGAAGTGGCACACCTTGTCTATTTTAGGTAGAAATAAGTAGGGGCTGTTACACCTGTAGTGATTAATTTTATCTAAAAATATTTTTCCAAAAGTTGTGGAACTCATGGCAAACCAAATGGACAAAATTAAGCATTATACAATTAAAAAATGTGACAATCTTAACATTTAAGCAAGTTTATAAATCCCATTCATGTGTAAATGATTTTTACCACTTAAAGACCTTTAATAACATCATACATATCATATATTCATGATATATTAGATCTAGAATTATTGGAAATTAATTGAATCAAGTAGCACAACAATTCTGAAAATTTGGTGTTTGGTTCCACTATAATATTCGAATTGTTTGATGTAATTTTTTTCCAATCTCTTAAATTTAAATTTTCATGCACATTTGACCAAAATTAAAATCAAAATTTAACTCTTCATATATCAGATCAAACTAGAAAAATAGCACCCAAGTTGATTATGCATGAAAATCAAGAAAGAACCATCCACCTATGCCCATAAAGTCTCATATGCGCATAGAAGGAGAATTCCTCCATTAAAAATTATTTAAATCACATAAAAAACAAAAATTGTAATTTTTAATTCATGCCAAATCATAATTAATCTTATTAAAATTGAGTTGAACAATAAAATCAAAATTAGAAAGCACCACAGAATTGAAAATTCTTAATATCACATAATATGCCTAATCAACCATAACCATAATTCTCAATTGTTTTGGTCCTTTCAAGAACCTAGCTCTGATACCATTGTTGGTTTTCTTGAGATATGCATAAAAAAACTTTAAAATTTTTGTGAAAAACCATATGATAGTGATGGATCCAAAAGAATCAAAATTCGTTATTAACTGATAAATAAGCAATGAATAGATGTTTACTAATAATAACTAATAGCTAAATTCCTTAAGCAATAGCTCTTCTTATTAGGTTGTCATAAACCATAGTGATGCACTTTGAGAATGCCTTCAAGGTATCCATACAAAAAGTTCAAGGAGAAGGGCTATGTGAATTTTCAAGTGCTAGTAGATAATCCACATGGATGAATGAAGAAGGAATGCATATAGAAGAGAGTAATGATGCTTTTTTTTGTATGAATGTTAGGGTATAGTGGTTGGTCTATTAAATGCCTCTTTATAGTAAAATAGATCCTTTCTAGGTCAAGCTTTAACCTTTAAAATTTGACCTAGACCAGCCCACCAAAGCTATATGAATTGGGCTTTCTAAGACTTACACAAAGAGGCCCAATAATAGGCCTATGTGCATATTACACAAGGCCTAAGTGGACTGACCTTATATGGCTCTTCAAGGCCCCATAATGACCATAAGGTTATTTGATTCAAGGACCTTTTAACTCTTAAAATAGTTCCATAAAAATTAGACCTAAAAGGCACCACCATTTGGGCTCAATAGGGCTTAATTTCTAAAAACCCTAATTTATGGACTTCTACACTATAATTAAGCTCCAAGCCCAATTGATTATTCTTTCTTTTTCATTCATCTTTTAATCATATCTCATATCATTAAATAGTTTGAATCTTCTCTTACTTCTTTATGTGTGTAACATTATGGCTTTCCAGAACACGTTGGCAATACATAGTGAATTAGAGTCCTAGTCCAACTAGGACTCTTATGGTCTAATCTAATTGGGCCTATAATTGATTCTTAATCAATAATTTACTTGTATACAAGTCTTGAGTGATGTCTAGCCATATATCAAGACTACCTAAGTGCCAAAAATGTCAAGTGGCTTGACTTAAACCTTCTATATCTAGTTACCTTGCAATTTGTCTTTTCACCACACTTTATCTTGTTTAGGTTTTAGCAAGGACATGTGTCTACTTAATGCTTAATTAAATGTGTCTAATTATGCTATAAACATGTTAGTTCTAATATTTGTTCCCTTATTCCCAAAATTCCTTTATGAATCTCATTCATACTTGTATTCCATTTTGGCCATAGATTCAAATAAAGTATACTAGAATAATGAAATAAACTCCCCATTATAATTTGAAGTGGTAAATCCTCTATTGATCACTCAACTATCTTTAAGTATCTCAACCTATACCCAATTACCTAACTATGTATACATTATAGTGATGTAAAAACACCAAAATCAAGGTATAGTTCTCAATACTTAAGATAACCTTAAAGATCTCAAGTTAAAAGATAGATGGACAACTAATATGATGAGATTGTTTAACTAACAAAGATTATTTATCCATGTGAACATCTCATGTTGGGCCTCTAATTGACTTATTTCTCAAACAAGCATCCATTTGTTATCTTTAAGCATCACCATGCTTACCGCTTATGATAACTACTATTTGACTAGGTCAAATAGCATAACATGTGATAGTCTATACATATTAGCAATGTCCCATTTTGTTAATACTATGACTAGGGATAGTTTTGGTATTTAACATTTGCATGTAAAAAGAATCTCACATTATGGACACTTCATATTTCTTTTGCACTATAAAAAATTACTAGAGACTTTATTATATAGTTTAAGATCATATCAAATAAATGAGTTAACATTAGCACTAATAATAAAGAATGCCTTTCATTATAAATAAATGTTTTTTATGTACACATAATATCCTTATTATGCATATCCTCTAGGGCATGTAACTAACAAGAATAAGTCATTGTGCAACCTATATTATGCTAAGGATCATCTTCATCCTCTTCTTATGAGTTACATTTTGATGATTTAGATAAACATATTTCTCAATGAAAAGGTGTTAAGGCTTATACTAAACATCTCATCTTTAACTTTGTTTCTTATGATTTATTTTCTCCTACCTATAGAGCTTTTACCTTGTCTACTTTATTTATGTTAATTCCATAGGATTAGAAAGAAGTATTAAAAGATCTCAAATGGAAAGGAGCAATAATTGAAGAAATGAAAGCACTAGCTAAAAATGAGACTTGGGAACTTATCACTCCACCGTTTGGGAAGAAACTAATAGGTTGTAAATGGGTGTTTACTATGAAACACAACATTGATGGGTCTATTGAATGGTTTAAAGTTAGATTAGTGGCAAAAGGATTCACTTAATTCTATGGAGTTTGTTACAAAAAGATTCTTTCCCCAATGGCAAACATGACTATAATTAAAATCTTGTTAGCATGTGCAACCAATCTTGACTAGGACATACAACAATTTGAGGTGAAAAATGCATTTCTACAAGTAAATTTAGAAGAAAAGGTGTATATGGAATTCCCTCTTAATTTTGATGATGAAAAAACACAAGGGAAAGTATGTTGATTAAAGAAAGCCTTATATAGACTAAAAAAGTCTCCTATTGTAATAGCCCATACCCACCTAACCTAAATAACCTACAAATGGCCTAACCATATGGCCTAAAATGGTTAACCTAAGTTATTGCTAGTAGTTGAGTCTTAGCCTTATAAACCTTTCTCTTTTCCACATTTTTATCCAATATAGGATTTGAAAGCACTTTATATACCTAAGGTCTCTCTCATGTTTTGCCAATGTGGGATTTGCCTATAGTGTTACAATACACTTCTTATGTGGGACTCAAAATCTTCTTTGAGGTTTGCCCTACCATTGCTCAAGGTTGCAACTGAGTGGTTTTGATACCAATTGTAATGGCCTATACCCAACTGATCCGAATAACTTGCAAATGCCCCAACCACATGTCTTAAAATGGTTAACCTAAGTTATTGCTAGTAGTTGAGTCTTAGCCTTATAAACCACCTTTCTCTCTATTTTTTATTCAATGTGGGATTTAGGAGCACTTTTTATACCTAAGACCTTTTTCATGTTTTGTTGATGTGAGATTTACCTTGTAACACTCAAAAAATCCCCACATTATGAATAGTGACTTTGGGTGTTGTGAATATTAACTTTCAGGATATGATCAGGATTTTCTCACATATTAAGGGTTTAAGTCATAAGCAAGCTATGAGCATAATTTGGTACGAATATAAGGATGTTTGGATATTTAACGAGTAATAATGAGTAAGATTATCAATAGTGAATCATGAAGTTTTAAACAGTGACTCTTGGTATGGGAATAGTAATCCTATTAATCAAGAATTTATGTGCTAAACAGTTTATGGATATAGTTTGGTAAAAAATGAGAACATTCAAATGGAAAATGAATGATGTCAATTTTGTACATGAATAATGCCTCTCGAGGGTGAATAGTAATTCTCAAGAATCAACTCATACTAATGTTACAGAATAATAGCATTAATATAAGATATTTTTGGGTAAAGTTTGGAAAGGAAACATGGTCATTAAGAAGGTTGAAAATAAAAGTTTAGTTTTTATGGCAATGTATTGTCAATAGTGACACAGTTAAAGCTAAGCCGTAAAATATTTTGTCTGTGCTCAAATGGACCTAAATATGCCATATCTTAATGCTCAAATATTCTAAGGAGTATAAAGGAAGTGGAGTTGGAATTTTAAACTTTATAAAGTATTTTATAAAAATCAAACAAGAATAAAAACATTGATTTAATTCAATTTTTCTCGATTTTTGAGCACAGATTTTTTGAGACCTTCAAGTATTATTACAAGTGATTTATTGGGATCTTGAAATGTGTTAATTAATTTTTAGGCCTAATTACTATGGGCCATTGGATCTTAATAAGGACTAATCTTAACCCTTTATATATGGATATATATGCCTCATTTGCTACCAATATGGGTCACGAAATCAGTAGCAAATTTCCCTCTTCTTCTTCTTCTTTCAACATTGGCCATTAAAGAGCTTTAAGCTTATGTTGGCCCTTATTTCTCTTCACTAAACTCCTTTCTTTCATTCCAAAATCATAACCCATCACTTTTTCAATCTTTTCTAAGTATTAATTAGCAAGATTGAGGCTTTAATTTGGAAAATTTTGAATGGATTCAAGTTGAGTGGATAGTAACCATTTTTCAAGTAAGTAGTTATTTTTGAAGTTTGGTATTTTCTGGCTAATATTTAAGGTTCCAAATGAGGTATTATTAAGTTAGATTTTGATTTTGAGTGGTATGGAAATTTATATGAATTTTTGAATGTTATGGATGAATAGTAACTAATTGTTGTATAATTTGTTATTTTTGAGGTTTTATAATTTTTAGGGATGTCATTTAGTGCCAATTAAAGTATTCTTAATTCAATTTAAGTTTTGGATAAGTGTTGGAATTTATATGAATTTTTATATGTATGTGAGGTGTATATTGAAAGGAAAGGAAGAGAAAGATAAGGGAAAATGGCAATTGAGGCCAAGAAGGAATTTTTGAGCCTAATAGGTATATTTATCCAATAATATAATGCTTTCATATGTGAATTTGAATAATTGAAGTGTGTATGTTAGTGTAATAAGTGCGTTATTTGTATGTATAATAATATGAAATGGAATATGTCATTAATTGATAATGAATTGATGCATTGTGGATGAGTCTCGAATTGGTAAAGATTTTGATGTATAAGCTTATGATCTTTATGAGAGGATTGAATGAATGTAAGTAGCATGTATTATTTAATTTGGTATGTAAATGGTGTAAATTGCATAAACTAAAATTGTTAATTAAGGAAATGTTTATGTGTTGAGAGGGATTATATAATTATATATATGTAATTAACATAGGCATAATTAATTATGAAAGTAGTGTTGGCAAGAGTGTAACGTGATTGAAAATGATTGTGAGTAAGTAATAAGAATGGAGATGGGTAGGGTAAATGCATGATAGTGATAAAGTATAATATATATCCCAAAAATCTTTAAATGCTAAGATAGGCATGTTAATTGTGTTGAGATATTAATATTTACCCATATATGAATATGATATGAACATGGAACAATATGATAAGGAAGGATAACATAATGGTGTATTTGTATGTGATATGTTTTGAGGGCACAAAAAGCCTTAGTGTGACATGAGTATGAATATATGTTGAGTGATAATATTGAAAGGCATGACATGGCTAAATGGTCTAATGTGAAATAAAATAATAAGTTGCCTATATTCATGAACTAAGAACTAAGAGGTGATTATGTTTAAGGCAATTTAAGGCTACACTTATGTTTATGTAGGATAAAGACTAACGTTAAAGTATATGTTGCAACACATAATTTATTGAGGCTATGTTATGTGAATAGACACGCGCGCGCACGCACACATATATATTTGTAAAATGATGTGTAAATGTATACAATGATCTATGTGTAATTGTGTGATATGGCATAATTATGTATGTAAGTTAAGCATTATGATATGGTATAGTTATAGTAGTTGAATGGAATAAAATGTATGATTAATTAGTGTTTAGATGGTGAAAAAAAAGTGAGCTATGTGTATGATGAGTAAAAAGGCGGATATATATATTTACATATATACACACACACACACATATATGGCCATATATAAATAGTACATGTTATTTAGCTTGAATTATATGTTACATTATGTCAATTGTATAATAGGCATGTTTAATTATGCTTCTTGATCATAGAGATAGTAATAGTACATGGAATGATATATTAGTATGTATTAAGATATGAAAACTTGATATAGGTACATATGGGAAACATGGGCTGAAACACTAGGTTAAGGTAGTTATAGCATGTATATGGGTGGGTTATAAAGATATATGATTGGTTATGATATGGCTTAAGCATATCAAAGTCATGAAATGGGGGTATATGGATTATGGGTAACATATGTTTTGTTGTGTAAATGTGTGTATAGATAAGAAGTTATATGACCACTTAGGTATGCATGAGATTGGTATAGTGAGTTAGTGTTAAATAAGGTTAATGATGATTATGATCTAGTTATATGTTATAATGTTTATGTTATTTTAAATCTTGAAAGGTGTAAACTTAAATGAGTATTAATGTGAGATGTATATGGCTAAAACTTAAGGCATGATATAAAAAGTACGTGAGTATTATAAAACTTATGTTACTACATGTAAATATGTATTTAACCGAGAAAATTATAGAGATAAACATGTATGAGAATGGTAAAATAAACTAGTGGTTGTAGATACCCATTTTCATCCAGTCTAAATATCTCCAAAAAGGGGTGGTTAATATATTGCATAACTTTATATGTTACTCTCATATCAAAGAGTTTTTAGAGTGATAACAATACTATTATTGTTATTGCTTACATGAGATTTATAGATATATTACTTAATAATCACTTAATTTAAAATTTTATTGTACAAATATTATAATTACATTTAAATGGAATAATTTGGTAACATGAGGTCCTTTATTTAAATATACCTAGGTTATTAGTAAAATTAAGAATTAATGATGCATAGTAAATATTAGCAAACAAATACTATCAATTATTAATTACAAAAAAATTTAAGTAAAGAATAATAACTAGTTACAACAAAATTATAAAAATTAAGTAAAAAATAATAATAATTCATTACAATAAATTAAATATAAAAAAATAATAATTAATTAAAAAATTACAAAAAATTTAAGAATGATTACAACAAAATTACAAAAATTAAGTAACGATAATTAATTACAATATTAAAGAAAATTACAAGAAAATAAAATTAATCATAACATTAAAGAAAATGACAAAAAAGTAATTAAAGAATATTACAACATTTTTACAATATTACAAAATTAAAAAAAAAAGGGAGAGAAAGGTAAACTGCTAGGCTTAAACAACCCAAGCCCAGCAGTCTAATAAGCCTAGCAGCCTAAATGGCCCAATCTAGTCTACAGCTCCTCTAAGCTAGTCCAGTTCAGTAGATAAAATCTGCACCTGCTCCTATAAGGCTACAAAATAGACAGGGGTAAGGGGAGTTGTTTCTATAGTAGAAAAGGTGAAGGCAGAAATGCTATATAAATAGTAGTTGGGGTGCATTAAAGAGGAGAGAGAAAGCAAAAACACAAAAAAAAACTGAGAGCAAAAGAGAAAAACTGAGAGCAGAAAAAGTGCAGTAAAAAATATCAAAAAAAAGGCTAGAAGAAGAAAGCAATGAAAGCAAAGAAAAAAGAGGAGGAACAATTAGAAGAATGAAAACGAACAAGAAATAGATCATACATTTAACAACAGACATCGGCAAAGCAAATCACAAGGTAATTAAAAAATTATTCTCTTTATTTCTATTGATTCTCACATTAATCTCTTTGAAAGTCAACTTTGATTTTCAAGGGTTAAAGGAAGTCAGCTTAAAATTTGTTATCTGTTAGCTAAGGAATCTATTCCTATATGAATTGTAAAAGTTAGTTTTGATTTTTGCAATGTGTGGGAAAGGTCAATCTTGATCAAAATTCCAGGGCAATAATATCTAATCAAACCAATCTACTTAAATGAATGTTTGTTCTAAAAAATTTGCAGTCCTCAGATGAGAACCTAAACACATGATCTCTTGAAAATTAACAGGAATATTCATCGAGGTTTTGGAATGGGTAACTATCTAGTGCTCAGATAGGGACTAGCTAAAAAATCTGATTGGGCAACTCATTATTCAGATACTTTAGTATTTAAAGAAAAAACACTAAAATATCATAGGCTCATAAATTATTCCTCTAGCCAATTCATGAAAGGCAGTAGGCCATTAACAAGTCAGATATTTGAGCAATAAATGCTACCAACATCCTAAAAAATAAATGAACTATCCATATAAACTTCAAAATAAATTTTCATTTAATCCCCCATCCTCATAAGGCCAAAATAAATGCCATTTTAAAACAAAAAAAAAAAGGATGAATGAAAATAGTAAGTTATAAAGAAAAATAGTGAAGTTTTAAAAGACACAAATAAATAAAAAAAGATGTAAAAATTATGCATGTTCTAGACTCCTTAAATGGGGAATTATTAGGTATTTAGGCTTATCAATTTAATAAATATAGGAAACATAACCAAACACATGTAGTAAGTCCCTTAAATTGTCTACCAACACACATATCTCAAGCACATAGTGGACATAAGATAAAAAAAATATGCATAAAAATGAAGGATAGAAAACTTAGCTTGGGTCATATGCGAAAGAATCTATAAGCCCTTCTTACTTAACAAGAGGTCAGAAGATCAATCTTGCACAATGACACAAATTATATGAAATCATTAAACTAAAATTCAATATATAAGGTAAGGTAATGATAAAGTATTGCAACTTTAATAAATTTTGAACATAAATCTTCACAACTCTAAAATAGCTAAACGTTTGCTACTGGAATATACTAAAAATGCATATCGAACTAGACTATCTGCATTCTAGTTACAAATACATTAAAAATAGATAACTAGAATAATATATATGGTAGAATTAGAAAAAAAAAGTTCAAGAAATAAGATTAAGCAGACCTAAATATACAAAGAAATCACCTTTTAAATTGAATTTTAAATTAAAAAATGTCTATAAAAGGAGCTTAGGTCTCTATCCTCATTAGAAAATAATCTAAAATCAAGTTTTAAAGAGACAACCAAACAATTACTAAAATAAGGAAAAAAGGAAGAAAGATAAAAGACAAAGAAATAAAAGACAAGGAAAGATGTTAAAAAAAACCAGTTACTGAAATCATCGTAATATAGGGAATTCAAAGCTAAGTAAAAGATAATTAAGCTTCCCTATGTAACTCTTCCACAATAACTTGATAAAAGAAATAAAGATAAAATATAGGAATTAGTAGGTAATAATGAGTAAGAAAATTCCAATTTACAATATAAAAAAAACGAAATAAGGGAAATTGATAAGAAATAAAGATGAAACAAATTAATAGCAAAATGGAAAGTGAGCTTAATTTGGCTAAAAAATAAATATTGAATTCATATAATTTCATGCCAAGTTTACAATAATGTAAAATTATACTTTAAATCTGCAACTAGATATAAATTCTTTGCATGCCAAATAAAAAGATAAGTTGGCATAAAAAGGCATAAGCTCTTATCACCGGCAATAAACTAAATAATCTTAATTTCAATTGTTTGAATAAATAATAGGGTGGTTAGAGGATCCAAATTTCATTTTAAAAAATGTAAAAATTACAAATATGAAATCAAAAGAATCACACAATTAAATCTGAACTAAGTATCGTATGAGAAGAATTTGACATTTTGAATTTATCCATATGTCATACGGCAACTAAAACTAAAATCTTAAAAGCTAAAAAAGGGTAATGCTTAAGATATTAAAATATTGAGATTCCTATAAAACACAAGACATAAAAAGTGTAGTTTAGGACTAAAAAATAAAAAAAAAGGTTAGAGGCCAAATTTGAATCCAAGACAAAATTCACTATCACTTATTCACATAGATAAAGAAAGCAAAAGATAAAAATCTAAAAAAATTAGCAAGGGAAGATAACAATAATAGACATGAACTATTCCAATGTATAGAATAAATGTATTCAAAATAGAAATACTACAAACTAAAAAAAAACCTCAAGGTAGTCATTCGGATAATTTATAAGACAAATAAAGAAAATATTGATTGAGTAAAAAAAAATAATGCCACATAGTTCTAGTACACAAATTTAATAGTTCTAGTACACAAATATAATCAATAAATCTCACAAAGTAAAAATCATATATTCATCAAGTAAAAAATATATAACTAAACTTAGTAGTATAAAAAATAGCTTTAGGAACTTTCTTCTCCTTTTAACCTTGTTAAAATACAAGAATTGAATAAATTAACAAAACAGAAAACAAATTGATAAAAAAAACAAAAAAATAATTAAAGATGAGGGAACCTAAAATGACAATAATTCAAAGGTAGCTTAAAAACTCAGATTTTTTCTTTTAAGATATCAATTGAAAAAGCACAAAAACATCAATTATAACCATCAAGTCTGGCTGCACCATCAAAGAGTATTACATAAAAGAAAGAGGGGGAGGGGGGGAAGGGGGCATATGACCATTCAATCAAAGCATATGAGTTTGGATGACTTGCCTAAATACACACATAAGCAGATATAAGTTAGAGAAAATACATCTGCTTATATGATACATGCATATCCTAGTTGTCTAAACTAGTGGAATAACTGAGAAGTTGAAGGGCATTATGGATAATCCAGAGAACGCGAGAATTCATCCTTTAAAATAGATAAAGAAGTAGAAAAATGAAGAGCTCTGATAGCATAGATATCTCGTGACACCTAAATTCGGCAAACAACTTGTTAAAAAAATATAAAATAATTGCTTGTTACCAAACTACTCACAGAAAGGTAAATTAATACCTGCATAAGGCGTACTACCAGAGATGATAGTCCTCACTATTCTGTCCTAGCCAAACATGTTAGCTGTAGTAGCAGTGGAAAAAATGTAGACCCAACACTT